>OX451216.1:55072419-55353154 GCA_949628195.1 Phasia obesa
GCTTTTTGGAGCAATATGACCCTAATGCATTGTTGGTGGTCTCATCATTTCTGCACCATTGGTCCACTTTGGTTAGCACTTCAATTTCGGACTGTGAATTTATATAAACAAAAAAATAATAAGTTGTTTACAATCAAAACATGCTTTTTTAAGCAAATATCTTCTCTCTAAACTCTCCTCCACTGCTTGGTGGCAGTGCTACCTTTAAAACTTTCTCCAGTCGTTTTGAGACAATCAGCAATAGAATATTGCTCTATATTGATATTTAAAAAAATGCGTTTGGATAAATTGAAGGAAAGTAACACATTGAAAAATATTTACTACTGTCTATTTGAACACATTCGTTGAGAAGTTGACAACACTCGTTAACAATTCGACCACATTCATTTACAAGTTGACAACGTGCGTTGTAATTAAAGCACGTTCGTTGTCAAATTGAAAACAATCGTTGTCAATTAGAACACGTTCGTTTACAAGTTGACAACACCCGTTGTCAAACAAAAGTGATAACGAATAGTTATCAAAGTGACCACATTCTTTGTCGATTTTGCAATGTCGTTTTTCAATCAGTGTACATACGAAGGCGACAAGACTAATGGCAATTTCAGGCAGGTACAGGTGCTTTAAAAAAAAAACAACCCTGATAAAATGAAAAATGTTATCGTTTAGAAAATATTCTAAATATTCTATTAATATAATGGGATGTCAAATTTCCTTCCGTATTATTTCACATTTTGATAACATACTGCTTTCACACTATCACACATTCTCATTGGTTTTAAGTATTTGGGAAGTCTTACTACTTAGTATTATAGTGTGAAAATGGCTTTAATATTACCTACGGAATTTGGTTCAGTGTACAGTGCTTTTTTATCCCCCTGCCACAGAGATCTTAGGTAGGATTAAAGCTACTAGTTTCCATAGTTTGTACAATGCTTAGGATCTTTTTAACTAGATTCAGACTTTATAAAACACTCAAAGACCCGAAAGCAAGGATTTGAGAATTCCCATGCAAATATGACCCTAAGAAGGTTTGGCTGAATTAAAAAACATATTTGAAATAAGCTGGTATATCAGCATGAACGCTACAGATGTAGGTGCTGTAGTGCACACTACAATGTGCCCCAATTTTATATGAACCGTCTTGAATTATTAAATAAGATTTGACCATTAGATGTAGTGTCCTGCAAAGTAAAGCTTTTTATACTTAAACCTTAATGAATTGTCATCATTTTCTTTAGCTTTATTAAGTGTATTATTGTTATTTACATGAACTCTATATTTCCATTAATTATTCTTCGAATTTTCACCAATTATTTTTTTTTTGTTTTTCTTTCAAGGTGGCCTTAATACACTTGCAATTTTGGGTGGCATTATTTTCGTCTTAATTACCATCATTATAATCTCGGTGGCAATTTGCTATTCTAAACATCGAGCACGCTATTATACGCGAGAGGATCATCTTAATGGCAGTAAGTACTTAAAGCAAAGAAAAGCAAGAAAACAAAAAAAAAAATAAAAAATCTTGGCTAAATAAACCTTTTAATTCTACTATTGTTTATTACAAAAATAAACTAAAAAAAAGTGTATTTAAAAGTTAAACCAGAAATGCATTTATGTATATTATTTTTCTTTTTGGTTTTTGTTTTTTGTTTTGTTTGTTGTTAAACTAATTTTTTATTAATTTTTGTTGAAATTTTTCTTTGTTATACATAAGTTAAGTTGCCCCCTGGTGTTTTGTTTTTTTTTTTTTTGCTCTTTTATCAATTGCGGTAAAAACTAGTTTGGCAATAATACAAATATTACTTTATTTTTGGTGCGGTATCTTTGTTATTTTTTATTTTTTTTTTTGCTACTGATACCATATACTTTGACCCACTTTTATTTTGAAAAGGAAAAAGATTTCTCAGAAAGAAAGACATTGTGAAATGGTAAAAAATAAAAACTCTCGAACTTAAACTAATAGCTCGAGTTGAACAAAAAAGAAAATCTTTAACTGCATTTTTTCATTTCTGTTTTTTAATTTCGTATCAATACTTGACGGTTGTGCTAAAAGTAAGTGGCAGTAAGGAGACAATGTAATATTAAAAAAAAAATATATTATAATTAAAACTTTTTCATGAAAATAAAATATACAATCATTGTTACGCATTCAGAACAGAGCTTTAAAAGAAAGCTCTTGCCAAGGTCCAGAGATGCGCTTCGGTCGATGTCACAGGAGAGCTAAACCGCAATTAGCATTGTACACCACTCTGCACCTACTTCCCGTTGAGGGATTAGCGGTCGGAATTCGGGCGAGACCAAAAACCAAAATCTGCAAGAGGTCCGGATAAATGAACCCGGACTGGATTAGCGGATCAATCACTAAACTTGATATCGGCAGGATGCTCTCAGTTGTAATTTCGAACAAAGATTTTTTGGCTTTAGTCTGACCATTCTAACGCAGCACAGATTGCAGGAAAGTCCTTATTTTTACAAAAAAAAAAAAAAATTAAAAAAAAATTTTTTTTCAAAAAAATTTGGAAAAAATTTACAAAAAAATTTTTCATAAAATTTAAAAAAAAATAAAAAAAACATTTTTAAAAATTAAAAATTTAAATTATAAAATTAAAAAAAAAACATTTAAAAAAAAATTTTAAAAAAATTTTACAAACTGTTTACACAAAAATGTTTGCAATAAATTTTAAAAATATTATTATTTAAAAAATTTTTAAATCTTCTTAAAAAAAATTTCAAAACAAATTTTACAAATTTTACAAATTTTAACCCAAAGAGATGTTTGGTTGGAATCTGGTAACCTGTACGATATGTTTTTTTTCTATGGAAGGTTCGAAGATGAATGTGGGTGAGGTATAATGTAGGTTCGGTAGTTCAAATTTAAGGATATAATACACACCTGCCTTAAAGGCTTTGAAATGTAGTGTGTTTCAGGCAAAGATACTGAGAATTGGTGTATTGGCACACGTTAGAAAATTATAAAATAAAGAAGTCACTAAGTACATCGTCAGACAAGCGGTGCTAAAAGCTTTGAAACGACACAATATCAAATCAATGCCGATAAGCGAGAGAAAAACAAACTCTTGGTATTCTGAGCGACAAATAAAGAGTTAGATTGTTTGGGTTCAGAGGAATTGCTCGTCAAGATTGGGTTCGGAGGAGATTGATTCAGAAAGAGTGGAATCGATCAAGCCACCCAGATTATTTACTAAAATAGACTACTGTCTAATTGGGTAGCTGGTAGAACTAGTCATCCTTGGGGAAGACTGAAAGGTCTCTTGTCTCAGTTTGACTATTTAAGATACGGCAAAAACTAAACCAACTCTGGGTTTGGCCAGGAACGTTCTAAGAGTCATCTAATGGCTGGTAATCACACTGTGTAATTACCAGCCATTAGAGCTAGAACCTCGTCTACTGGTACTAACCTTAAGGATACATCACAAGCCTGTAGGATGTTCGAGGGCGAAGAGAAATCATAAACTTTCGAATACATTACATCAGGCATGATCTATGATTCCTCATCCACTTTAAAATGAAATATTTTTACATGTCGGATATTCTGAATCTTGCATCAACATTTTTTTAAATAGAAAATTATGCAACACAAGACATGAAAGTATGTGTAACAACCAGGTATTGCAAAGCCACAGGCTTAGATAGCTAGGAAAGACATTTGACAAAGAGTAAGCTGGGTGTAATCTAGTAGATTTCGTCGATTTCATCAGAGAAATCACCTGGTAAGTGATAGAAAGCCGGGCGCAAATATATATTTTAGTTAAATTATCTCAACGGTACCACAATAGGCTCTATGAATGTTCCAGTGGTGTTGACATTTAAGGGACACCATCCTCCTAACCGTAACATATTCCAACCTAATACACATCAAAAAAAAGTGGGTTTTTGAAAGCAGTAAAATCTTTTCCTGCCATACAAAATCTCTCAATAGTAAGAACATATATTTTGCCTCAATAAATGCAATTTTGTATGACATAAAATGAAAAGTTTTCAAAAAAACAACTTTTTTTTTACATTTCGCCTTACAGTAGTGCATACTAAAAAGCACAACTGTAAGGCTAAGAGATAAACAAATTTCGAATTTACGAGGAATTGCGACGAACTTACGAATTTACGAACTGAATATCGTATGATCTTAGAACATCTATACTGCGCTGCATTGAGCGCTTAAAAGGAAAAGCTGCTAAGTGGGACACCGCGAACAAATATCATGTCATACGTTAGCAGGTTCGTAAGCGATAACAACTCGTCTTTCTTTTACAAACCTGCATACGACGAAGCAAAAAATACTTTTGCTGGGTAAATACTTGTTCAAAGTTTAAATATTGTTGAACAGTTTTTCAATAAATTCTATGGAAAATAACAAATACTTTTCCTCGATCGCAGCTTATCGCCCTGTCATTCTTCCTACATTATCAATAAATGTTTGTAACAATTTTTATTACTTTTTTACTTGACATCTCTTTTTCTACACGCCACTAACAAACCAATCAATTCACTAAGTAGTTGGCAAGACCAATGCAATCGTGTTCACTGGACTTTGTTTACGCAAAAAATTTACTAACAAAAAATAAACCCAAAGTAATATTCCTTTCATTTTGGTGCGATTTAAGCTTTTCTTTTGTGCAAAGCAGAAAAACAAACAAATATTTTTGTTACTTCTCTTGCAACGCATTTTAATCCACAAAATTTTCAAACGATTGAAAAACTTTTTAAAAGTAAAGAAAAACTTTAGACCATGTTTTTGTGTACCAGAAAGGAAAAATATTTGCTGGTGCCGAAAATAAAACTTAGTGTAAAAAATTGTTTACTTAGAAAAATTATTTTAGTGGCCATAGACAATTACACAACTTAAAGGGAAGAAAAAATATTAAATAAAATGAAAACAATAGTAGAAAAATACTTTTATGAATTTAAAATAAAACTAAGAAAATACCGTATGCTACGAGCGCAAAAAAAAAAATAAATTGCTTTAGCAGTAAATTTAAAAATTATATACATACACATACATACGTATATGATACACTTAATCCTATCAGGATATCCTAATAAATTTTCATATTTTTATACCCTTTGTTGTCATTCTGTATGTAATTTCTACATATTCATTTCCAATCACATAAAGTATATATATTCTGGATCCTTAAACATAGAAAAGTTGACTAAGCACTATCCCCCTGTCCGTGTTCGGGTTGAAATATCATTTTCCAAGGCACCAGACGAGGTACACAAAATTTAAATTCATCATTCTGCCAGGCATAGTTTCGAAAATATTAGTATTTCAATTCAGCAACATCAGACCATCCCATTGTAGGCTGCGGGCAATAAACCACGCCCACCTCTATTTTTTCACATTGTTTTCATTTTTTTTTTCGGTTTTAATGATTTTCTTTTGCTTTTTTTGTTAAATAAATATTTGACCGAAACAGGTAGATCAGGCGGATCAACAAACTCCTGCCTGGGTCGACTCTGTGTTTGTTTTAAGTTTGGTGGGGTGTTCTGCTTTGATTTATATTAAAGGCTTTTATAGAAAGCAATACACATAGAGGTAGCCAATAGACCCACATGGTGCCCACTGGTCGATAGTCACATTGAGGGGGTTCATTATGATGAAATTTTTTAATGATTTTTTAACCGACTTCAAAAAAGAAGGAGGTTATGAATTCGTCTGAATGTTGCTTTTTTGTATGTATGTAACCGCAGAACTCAGCCATTTCTAAACCGATTTTAAAATTCCTTTATTTGAGAGGTTATGCTTTCAGGTTGGTCCCATTTTAAAAACAGTTCATTATATTAAAAATTAAAAGGTGTCCCCATACAACATACATGTTTTTTACGTGTATTAAGAACCGTAAATGGCACCAAATTAAAATTTTAAAAATTGCGTATCGCTATAGCTCTCAACAGCAGAAATGAATAAAAAAAATTTAAAATTTAAAGGGTGTCCCCATAGGTGCCGTAATTTGACCTATATATGCCTATCTTTTAACCGTTAGAGACAAAACCTTGAAAATTTTACAGAATGTCGATTACTATGACCGTTATAATAAAATATATAAATATTCAAAATTTTAAATTAAAGGGTGCCCCAATAGTTCATTTAATTTGATGTATATGGCTATACTTTTGAACAGTTGTACACAGACCGCTGAAATTTAGAAAGAACCTGTATTGCTAAGTCAGCTATAACAAAAAGTATAAAATTTGAATTTGGAAATAAAAGGGTGTCCCAATAGTTAATATAATTCTATTTATGTGGCTAAACATTTTAACTATTATAGACAGACAGCTGAAATTTTCAAGGAACCTGATTTCCAAAGTCCACTATAGAAAATATACAATTTGAATTCAGAAATTAAAGGGTGTCCCCATAAATTATGTAATTTGAACTATATGGCCCTATCCCTTGAACCGTAAAACACAAACACTTGAGAATTAGGCAGAATATCCACTACTTTCTCTGGTATAATAACAAGTATAAATATTTTGAATTATAATGTAAAGGGTGTCCCAATAGTTCATGTAATTTGATATATATGGCCAAACTTTTGAACCGTAATAGACAGACAGTTGAAATTTACAAAGAATCTTTGTGACCATATCCTTTATAACAACAGGTCTTTTATTTAAAATTGTAAATTAAAGGGTGACCCAATATGAGATGTTATTTGATCTATGTGACCCTATCTTTGAAACCGTTATACACAGAGGCTTGAATGGCGTCCCCATAAAAGACGGATGCTGGTGAAAATAGCTTAACTTTTGAACAGTAATAGGGAGAGGCTTGACATTCACATAGTCTTTACTTCTTTTCCTTCTAATTTTGGCGCATATTTTATTTGGTTTAAATCTAAATCTTACAGATTACTTCTTACATTTTTAGTTTAGAATTGGTGCCCTTCTATCTGTTTTGAAGTCGTTTTGTTTTTGCAAGAATTATTTGCTTTAGTCTGACCATTCTAACGCAACGTAAATAGCAGGAAGGTCGTAACTTTTACAAATAATGTTCCAAAAATTTTTATAAAAAATTTTCAAACAATTTTTAGAAAAAAAAAAATTTACAAATAATTTGCAAAAAAAAAAATTTTTTACACAAATTTTCAAAAAATTTTACATAAAATTTTCCAAAAAAAAATTTCAAAAAAAATTTGCAAAAAATAAAAAAAAATATATATAAGAAATGTTTACAAATATTTTAGAATTTTATCCAGGAATGCGCACCTTTAGATAAAGTAAATAAAAAATAATAGCACTATAAAAGTAAGAGTCTTAAAATTTAGTCTGAATTACTTTCAAAGCAAAATCGAATAAGATAGTAGGTTGCACATAATATCAAAATTTTATCTATTACAGTTCCTGAGCAACGTGATGACAACTATTTACTTTGTATGGGAGTATCAAAAAGCTACACAAATTAGTTACTTAATATTATGCTAATTACCCATAACATATTATATGAAAAATCCAATTTTTTATGTATTTCACTCGTTGCTCAGGCCAGATCGTCATTAAACTTTTTTCCTAATTTTAGTAAAACCAAAAATCTATCTAATTATATAAAGCACAAAATGTGTTTGTTTGTCGGAAAGCTATAGCAGCCTACACCAGTGAAGCGATCTTTCTGAAATCATCACAGTTTGTTATTAGATATACGGTTGGTAAAATAGGTTACTTATTTGTTTGGATATTCGACATGGGCGTAGCACTTTAAATACAAAGTAAATATTTATCATCGTGTTGCTTGGTAACAGCAATTTTGCACCAGTAGCCCTTATATTAACATACACAGTGAAAAAATATTATCGTGTACCTGGAGAACTACAATAGGTAGAGACCTGATTTGAAAAATTATTATCGCATACATAGAGATCTATAATAGTTTTGGTCTTGAAAGTGGGTAAAAGTTCAGCGTCTACCTATTACGGTTCAAAAATTAGGATACATACATGATATCACAAAAAATTGTCTCAAATTGTGATTTATTTAATACAGATTTTTTGAAAAATAAAAAGGAATTTGATGTAAATGTTAGAGAAAATACTTTATCTGTTTACTTTTGCCACCAAGAGAGGACCCTAAACTCAGAGAATTTTATGAAAAATTAATTAATAGTAAAATGGATTTCACGAAAATAATTCTTAAAAATCCAGTTTTTTTAAAACAACTTCGGTTTTCAATATTTTAATATATTTGTAGTTAAATTAGAATATATAATTGTGTATATATTTACAAAATAATTATTTTATTTTATTATTTACAAAATAATTTTATTTACTATTATTTGAAATATACAGGGTGGGCCAAAAGAAACCAAGGGCTCTTCAAAAATTTGTCTTAAAAGTGCCATTGTGTCTCGGGCAGTATGGGCAGTGGCTCCGTCCTGCTGAAACCACATACCAGGTCTGTTTTCAAGAGCAGGACGTAAAAAATTTTCTATCATAAACCGATACCGCTCTCCATTTACGGTTACAGCACTTCCATCTTCATTCTCGAAGAAGTAGGGCCCAATGACATTTTCAGATGTGATCCCACACCATACTGTACACCTGATGGGGTGCAATTGGCGTTGATGAATGGCTCTTGGATTTTCAGAACCCCAGAACCTACAGTTCTGCTTATTA
This sequence comes from Phasia obesa, assembly GCA_949628195.1. Taxonomy (NCBI): domain Eukaryota; kingdom Metazoa; phylum Arthropoda; class Insecta; order Diptera; family Tachinidae; genus Phasia; species Phasia obesa. The sequence continues at coordinate 55,081,053 of OX451216.1, forward strand.
ACAAAGCCATTCAAATGAAAATGAGCTTCATCACTCATAATCAAATTTTCAATAATGTCGGCGATATGCTCTTTGCGTTAAAATAATTGATCTCTGGTTTAAATAATACAATTCCAAGTGTTGTCTATATAATCTGAAAGAAAAAATAAAAAAAAGTTAATAAACAAAAAAGTTATTAAACTTTTACACCCCTTGGTTTCTTTTGGCCCACCCTGTACATTTCTTTGTTAAAAATCCAAAAACTGAAAGTAAAAAATTATATGAAATTAAATAATTTTTCCCCATTTTTGTTAGTTTATACTCTTATTTAACAGAGTATTTATTTAATTTAAATTAGTGATCATTTTTACCACAAATTTAACTATAAATCGATTTTTAAAATTCCCGAATATATTTTAAAAATGTAAGCAATGTTTTTGTATTTTCCACATTAATAATCCGATTCTACCCAAATTTGGTTATAGTTATCAATTTATCATGATTTGTTGTGATCGGACAATTTAAGTATTTAATATAGCTAATATAGCATTTTTAAGGAATAGGATATATGGCAGTACCTTAAGTCCTTGCGATTAAAAAAAAAAAAAAATTACACACTTGTTCGTAGTTCTATGTGCATCAGGATGACCACTTTTTAACCGACTTAGAAAAAAGAAGGAGGTTATCAATTCGTCTGTGTTTTGTTTTTTTTTATATTTGTGTCCGCAGAACTCAGTCATTTTTGATTTTTATGCTAATATATTGGTCCCATTTTAAAAACAGTTCATAATTTTAAAAATTAAAGGGTGTTCCCATACAACATACATGTTTTATGAACCGTAAAGGGCACCACTTTAAAATTTAAAGAAAACTGCCTATCATTGTAGCTCCCAATAACAAGCTTAACTTAAAAGCAATTAAAAGTGCTATATTCGATTGTGGCGAATCTGCTATACCCTTCACTACGGAGATTTTATTTATATAGACATGTACATCATTATCCATTTTGTTGACTCTTTATATAAATTAAAAATTTTATATAAATTTAATATTTAATTTAATTTTTTTTTTTTAATTTAGGACCTTCCTGCAATCTATATTGAGTTAGAATGGTCAGACTAAAGCAAAAAAAATATTTTTTCCTTTAACTGCTTCTATTTACCAATAGGTACCCTGTGGGTCCATTGGCTACCTCTATGTGTATTGCTTTCCTACCAATCTAGAAACAAACAAAAACCGCCCCTTGCAGGGGGTTATTCATCTCCCGAGATCTGTATGCACTCCTTCCAATCTACCTGTCGCTATCTAATATTAATTTGACAAAAAAAGCAAAATATAATCATTAAATCCCAAAAAATTAAAAACAAACCTGAAAAAATATAGGTGGGCATGGTTTTTGTCCTGCAGCCTCCAAAGGAATGATTCGATATTGCTGAATTGCATTCCCAAAATTTTGGTGTGCTTAAATTTTTTGTATCTCTTCTGGTGCCTTGGCAAATGACACTACTACCCAAAAACGGACAGACGGACATCGCTTAATCAACTTCTTTATGTACAAGGATCCATAATATATATACTTTATGGGGTCGGAAATGAATATTGTAGAAATTACACAAGGAATGACAAACTTATATATCCTTTCCACCTGTGGTGAAGGGTATAAATAAAGGGAGTCCCCATAAGTGACTTCATTTTATCTATATGTCCCTATCTGTTGAACCCTTGAAAATTAGACAGATTGTCCATTGCTATGTTCGTTCTAATAAAAAGTATAAATATTTAAAATTTAAAGGGTGTCCCAATAGTTGATGTAATTTGATGTATGTATATGGCCAAACTTTTGAACCATTATAGACAGACGGTTGAAATTTACAAAGAACCTGTGTTGGTAAGCCCGCTTTAAAAAGAATAAAATTTGAATTTGTAAATTAAAGGGTATCCCTATAATTGATGTAATTTAACCTTTATTGTCCTATCTTTGGAACATTTATAGGCAAACACTTAGAAATTATACAGAATGTACACTGTCCGGTATAATAAATATTAAAAATTATACATTTAAAGGTGTCCCTTTTAATTATAGACAGACATTTGAAATTTACAAGGAATCGGTATGCTTAGTCCTTTATAACAAGTGTTTAATTTAAAATTGGAAATTAAAGAAATTATATGACCTACATTGCCCTATCTTTGAATCTGTATTACTCTGTCCGTATTACGTATATGTATTACGGTATAACAACAAGCAGAAGTAATAAAAATTATAAATTTTAAGAAAAAAAAAATGAACCGTGATAAAAAGAAAATTTATATATACGCCAAATGTGTATTTTTATGTCCTCTAACAAAAAGGATAAAACTGGATATTAAAGGGTGACCCTATAGTTAATCTAATTTGATCTTATGGCCTTAGCTTTTATACCTTGAAATTCCAACTGACATTGTATTACTATGTCCACAGTAAGAAGTAAAAATGTTTTAAGTTTGTCTTTGTAGGTGCTCTAATTTCAAAACCATTAAAGCTGTTTCTCATTTCTGAATTAATATTTATAATGCCTTATCTTGAAAATTACATAGTATGTGTATCACTACGCTATAACAGCAAGTTTTGAAATTGAAGAAGACGCAGATTGGTGCGTATAGCTTATCTTTTGATTTAAACAGAATCACATAGTCTTTACGTCTTTGACCGCTACATTACGTATAAAAACAGTACGTATACGTAATTTTGGCATATTTTGTTTATCTTTTATCTGGTTTGAATGCTTACTTCCTTTTAAATGTTTAGTTTAGAATTGATGCTGATCTATCTGTTTTGAAGTCGGTGTTTTTAAAAGAATTATTGTAATTTCCGGTTATTGAAGCTTAACTTACATTTTTCAGTTTTGGGACACATGGGAGGGAGGTAGGCGTTTTTTCCAAAAATGTATATTTTCTTTTTAAATAAGTCGTTTTATGCTAGTGTACCAATATTAAAAATAATTCAATTAAATACAAATTTACTATTTTTGACCCTTCGTTATACGGAAACGAAGCACTGTGTGTCACTATCGGAACATCCTTTAAATTTGAATAATTTCTGTTATAGCAGCTACACTTTCTATGAAAGTCTTTAGAAAACAGATTTTTTAAAGATAATTTCGTATATTTTTAATCTTCACACCGACACTCTCATCCAACGAAACCATAACTTTTTAATTCACTGCAAAGCACTCCAGAATTAGGCAAAATGTACAATAATATAAAACCAAATTCTATTGAAGCTACATAATTTAAAATCGATTTAATCTTAACTTTACACACTCTTGTAAAGTTGTTAATTTATACACAAAAAATTTAAGAGCTTATATTTATTCCCTAAGGAAATTTACTTTGCATTTGAACATTTTATTACGTTTTTTTTTTCTTGTCTTCACAATATAAAAATAAAATTGAAATTATATAAGAACAAGAAAGTAGAGAAGTTAATTTTTATTCCTGCAATATTTGTGCTATTTGTTTTATTAACGGTTAGTTTCATATTCTTTCTAATCCCTCAAGGCGAAGATAAATGTTTGGAGAAAAATTTAGAAACGACTAAAAATACAGGCCCCCAGGGTAATGGCAAAACAAATGCTAAGTTAGCATCGCCCACAAACGGCAATAGTAATGTTGTAAAAATACCCTACACCAGTGGCGGTGGCATAGAAGCTTTGGCAGCCGAACCTTTAAATCCCAGTAATGGTCACAAAACAAATGAAATCAACTTTAAATTTCCCATAGATGATCGTGTGTGCACTATTGACGAGTTGGTAGTAGTACCTCCAGCAGCATCGCCTGCAACAAAACAACCACCACCTGGAGTTGAAAATTTTGATATAAATTGTGGTAATTTGCGCTATACACAGTCAATATTTAATTGTGGTAGCACAACGGCTAGAGCAGCGGTAGCAGCAGCAGCAACTGTCATACCACCAGGGGCACCATCCGCAGGAACACCAACAATGATTACAACGCCATTGACACCATCAAATACAAAAACAACGTTGCCACCAGAGGCTTTAGTAGTAGTACTACCTCCGCCGCCCTCAAATGAACAACTTTACTCCCAGCAACAGCGTCAGCAGCAGCAACAACAATTAATGCATCTAACCACACTTGAGCCACTGGTAAGTGTCAACTGACCTCAGGCTATAATGGGTCATATGACATTAACAATGCCACATTTAGGCGAATATCAACAACAAAACACCACAAATACATAGATATCGAGATCATAAACACAATAGTAAAACCAATCGTAGCATATGTATGTGTAAATAAAATTTTTATGGAGAAAAAAAAACAACTAAATGATAAAATTGTACATAAAAAATATTTTATTTAAATCTTTGTAAAACTGTGTGTATACTTTTGGTAACAAAAAACAAAAAAACAAAAAAAACAAAATCTTTATAAAACTTCATTTGATGAAGTAATTATTTCCAGATTTTATATACAAAAAATCGTTACAAAAAATAATTTGATTGCAATGCAACTACTCTCCAAGGAAAAAGATATACTAATTATTTAAGTATGATATCGCGTAATAAGTTGCGTAAATTTTATTTTCATTCTCTTTATTGTAGGATTTATTTCGCAAATGCCTTAAAATAGGCACTTAATTCTTTTTTAATTAAGCCTACATACAATACACATCGCACGAAGAGTTGTGACCTTATGATTAACCCATTTTAGTCGACTGGTTATTTAAATACCCAAAAAAGTTAAAGTAGTAAAAAAAATTACTGCATTGGCCTGAGAAGAGATAATGACTGCAAGTTGCTTTTTTATTTAATACTAGAGATTGATTAATGTGGGAAATATTAAAAAAAAAATTTTTTTTGCTGCGAGTTTTCCGATTAAATGATCGACGAGATCATATCTAACTTCCATTTACCGATTAAACTTTTCATTGTCAACTCGCATACTTCCACTAAAATCAAATTGAGATATTTGGGGTTTTTTCATATTTGCGACAAAGGCAATGTAGTTTCCATGCATTCACCATAGCCGCATCGAAAGCGTTTGTAACTAATGGGCAATACCACTTTTTGCACCGAACTCGAATGCGAGAATTGTATATGGCGTTATCGAATAGGTCCACACCCCATGTATTTATTGTTCAAACTTGTAATTATGCTGGACCATTTTGCTTTCATTCCCTTATCAATTTTACGTCTCTTCTTACCAGTCTTACAGGAGGTCACTGGCAAATCATCATTCTCTTAGGAGATAGTATATCTTCATTGCATCTACTAAAGAAACGTTTTATTTCCTAAGTCCCAGTAATCTCGTGAGGTGGATTTTGATCGCCGTTCAACACTTGTAAATTGTCATCTAACTCCTCCTTATCACTTATATTGTCGATGTTATCGGGTGGTAATACAACAACATCAGTTGTATCTGATTATCTTTCAAAATCGTCTTCCTCATTGGACCAGCTATCGAGAATTTCTTGTAATGCGGCAGTAGTACGTAGAGCTCAACGTTAAAGACGGATGGGTATTTAAATACCCATGTCCTATTTTAGGAATGTGGGAACAATTTTTTTACACCAAGCAACTTCTATAATCCTCCAGGTAAAATTCTGAAATCTTCTTCAAAATCGTACGAGCCTTCTATGAGCCGTCCTTAATGGGTTAAAGAAGACAGTGATGCAAACTCAATTTTCGTGGTGATGACCTGTGACCTGTTTTATGAATAAAAAACGATTTAAATTACTTTGAATTTAGTGTGCGATATGAAAAAGTCTAAAGTTTTTTGAATACTATTTTAACTTGAGGCAAACTTAGAGCAATAATTAATTAAATTTAGTTTCTATAATTATTTATATGAAAACCATATTTCAAATGGTAACAGATGTTGTAAGGTGGTGAAGTTAAAAGATTATTAGCTCAATAGCGATAATTATGGAATGGCAATTCTAGTAGAATAAAGACTTATTCTTAATTAAATAACAATAATGGTTTTTAACAAAATAATTTATTGTCCACATAGATTTCCCCCCCGGGGTTCCAACTGTCACTGCAGGATTTGCAAAAGCTTTGACAAAGTGCTTTTGGAAAAATAAGCTGAAAGAACAGGTCTGTTTTGTTATGGTCCTCTTCGAGGCCCGACCAGAGTTTAAAGAACGAGTACCACGGGTACCGGTGGCTCCACAGAGAATCTTTCATTTATGTGGCCAGTTTTTGATGAGGTTTCTTTCGGGGTTCACGTGGTAGTTGTGGTTAAGATCGAGGTATGCAGAGATTACTGTATTGTTGGTCAAAGTGTGCGCTGCACTCTCAATAGAGAGGAGTTTGGATAATTTCCAAACCCGCCTAAACAAGAGGTTAGAACATAAGTTCAGGCTTGCGATGTTCTATAAATTACTACTCATTGTGACTGTGCAGTATATCTAGTGCGACATGGGTTCCAATATCTTTACGACGCACACTGTGGCCACTGCGGCAATAAATCAATTTGGACCTGCTTTTCGATTTTGATGATTTTTGCACAGATGGTTAAAAACTATCTAAAGGTCATGTGTGAAAAATTTCATGCAAATATCTCCATTGGTTTTCTGTCCCGAGCAGCGCAAATTTGAAGTATGTGAACAAGTCTCAAATGTGATATTTTTCTATGTCATATTCAAAAGCCTGTTACTTATAAACTATACACCGAATGTACCTTATAAGTATTTTTTCAATTAAAATGGACATTAAGCATTATGTGTAAATTAAAAAAAAAAAATTTTAAAATTAAAAAAAAAAAATTCTTTTGACAATATATTTTAAACCAAAAATAAAAACATTTATGATTTTCCGTTAGACTTTTAGTTGTGTGCGAAGCAGTGCGACACATGGAGTCCTATACCAAATTAAAACTGAGAGTCTCAGCTAACAGACGAAAAAAAAACCTGCCCCAATTTGCCCGCCGCCGAAAAAACAATGAAAAACCAAAAAATTACAGTAAAAAATATGCGTTATTTCATTGCATGTGTACTATATAGAAAAAACTTAAATTTGAGTCCCGATTACAAAAACAAATGTACACAAAAGTATTTATCAAAGTAATATCGGTACATTGTTTACCTAGACTAAACAAGAAAAAATCGAAATGTAAACTTACTACACATTAAATAAAGAGCTTTACGTATAACTTAATCAATAATAATAAGCAATGGAAAAGCTAAAAATATCTTTCAGCACGCTTTCGGAAATTGTTTTTCAATGTAAAAAAGATATTGATCTTATAACTGGTGTAGTTTTCGGAATTATAAAATAGTGTCCGAGAAAACTCAAGAAAAATTCAAACGGTTTTTGAAACAAACATTTATGTCTCAATTTTTAAAGTAGTGGAACAAGAGTCAGCGTACTTCATCAAGATTTTTTAATGACAACGAAGAATGGCTAACACATTCTTATACGTTGACTGATGAAGTAGTGGATGATACAGTGAATGGTAAACGTGAACGTCCAACGAAAACCTTTGGGGAGAGCAATGCCAGAACGAAATCTTCGGTTCAAAATTATATTATCCACAATTATTTGCAGTCAGTCAATAGACGCTGAGAAATTCCAAATATATTGTATAGACACGGCAAAATTGTACATTGATTTGTATGGAAAATTTTTTATATTGGATTGGTGGGTGTTACAGTAGGCGGATTTTCTTCATATTTTCAAAACAGCATTTAATAGATGTTATATGCATTTGCGAAAAATAAACATATTTCATATAAAGATATTGCATTTTCGAAATATCGTTTGTATGGGAGGTGGGCGTAAAAGTGGGCGGATAAAGTTCATATTTTCAGTAGGTCATACTACATTTATAAATATTAATATTTTATGAAAATTGAGTTAATATATTTAAAATCATGAAAGTTATGCCACATTTTCTATTTAAGTTGTATGGGAGGTGGGCGTAAAAGTGGGCGTATTTTTGTAAAAAAAAAATTGAAATTCTTAAAAAATTTAAAATAAATGTGTGCAAAATTTCATTAAGCTCCGCAACCTCCTTGATTTAAGACCATTAAATACACTACACGGCCACAGTGTGCGACGGTATGTTGTCGTAAAGTGTGTTGTTACTACACAAGGAGGGCACTAGTATACGCTTTTATTTCACTCGGTGGTAAGACCAGCACGGCAAGGTGCTGACGTTAATTCTGATCACATCTGTCCATATAGATTATACGATTAACCTCATCCTAAAGAACAATTCACTAGCTTAATAAAGAAAAATCGCAGCTTAGAAAAGTACTTTAATCAACAAATAAATTTATTTGCTTTAAACCTCTTAATCTATACATAAAATAAAAATGTACTTTTTGAAAATCTTTTTGCTGTTGCAGTAAGTTATCGAAATGGAATACAGAGCAGCAATTTTTAGAATTTTTATCTGTCTATGTTCGCATCACGTCAAAACTACTGGATGAATTTTTGGATTGAAAAAAAAAAATCTTGTAAGGAGGTACCTAGCGGGATATTTTAAACATTATTTACAGAACTTTGCAATAATATTAGAACTTGATATACATTTTAGAATTTTGTGCAAGAATGGGTACCTCTATATAAAGAAAATATCTAAACCATAACTGAAGCACTATAAAAGTATGAGTTCTTAAATTTGGTGTGGCTTACTTTCAAATCCAAATAGAACAAAATATTGCCTACGACCCACAGTGCCCATATAACGATGGGAGAAAAATAATTTTGAAAAAATCGGAACAAGGACACGCCTACCGACCATGTTGCAAAAAGCAAATGTTTTATATTTGCTATGTATTCAAGAAAAAAAAAATGAAATAATAGGATTATTAAATCCATCATAATCGCTTGCAATAAATCTTACAATAAGTCTTATAGTACAGAAGTGCATATGGCTGTTTTTGACTCACGATCACGCATACTCACGGTGACAATAAATGATTTTTGTCTTTTTCGTTTAATATTCCATCAAATTTAAAAAAATACTCTTGATCCTGTCAAATGTCCTTTATAGAAAAAATTCAATAAATCTTACAAAAAATCTTATAATACAAAAGTGCATATGGCTATTTTTGACTCACGATCACGCATACTTACGGTGACAAAAATTATATTTGTCTTTTTCGTTTAATATTCCATCAAATTTAAAAAAAGCATCTTTATAGAAAAAGTTCAATAAATCTTACAATAAATCTTATAGTACAAAAGTGCACATGACTATTTTTGACTCACGGTCACTCAAAAAATTATATTTGTCTTTTTCGTTTAATATTCCATCGAATTTAAAAGTTATTTCACATTTAATTTGAATAATATGAATTTTTACGTGCAATAAGAAGTCACTTTAACAAAATATTTGCAAAAACTTCTAATAATTTATTATTCGTAATAATGTTAGTTACCAAAAAAACCAAATTTCGATCTTCTGTTTCCAAAATTTAAATGTGTGCAGCTGTTTTAAAGAAAGTGTCAAAACTAAGTTTTATTTTTAATAATTAAAGCACATAATTATCTGGTTTTTGCGCCCTCTGGTGCCGTCAATAGGAGGTAAAATATAAAAATTCTTTCATATGGGTTCGAATTATTGTATTAGCTGGCGAACAGTATAACTTTTGTTACAATACAAGATATAGTTATTTTTATAATTTTGTCTATGAAACAAAACACTGTGCGACGTGGCGGGCACAGTAAGCTCTAAATAAATATGTATTTTTTTTTTAAATATTAATTGGCCTTAGTGGGTTGTAGCCACAACGATGGTAGCTATGCAGCTATGACGTCTTGACACCATATATCGTCTTCATATAAACGTGTGTTTTTTAGTTTTGACTGCTTGCAGTCGGTAGCCTGCTGCAGTCTATGTGTTTAATACTTAATGCAATTAAATGCAGTTTTGGTGTTACTAATTTTAATTTTCTGGCATAAGTCTAATCGTTTATTTGGACAATTAAAAATTATTACCAACTTCACCACCTTTTAACAAAATAATCGTAAATCAAATAATTTATTATTTATTGTTAAGGCATTTTTTACAATTTTAATCTACAAATAAATTTAGTAAAAGAAAATCACTCTTTTTAGGAAAAAAAATTAACAAAAGAACACATTTTCAATGTGATATTTTTCTAAAAATATTAGATAAGTAAATTGTAAATATTTCTAAGCATAGAACAACAGTCACAAAATTATAAGAGATTAAATAATAATTAATAAATTAAAAAAAAATTAAAAGGAAATTAAACTGAATAGAAAGTGATTCTGTTCAAATTAAATTTGTATAAAATCCACTGAATTATAAAAAAAAAAAATCCGGAAAAAATAAAAAAATGAAAAAGATATAAAAAGAATGTTTGTCATTTATAAATAAAATAAGTTAAGTAAGCTTAAGGATGAATATACTAAGATATAAAAAAAATGTATGTATAGGGGGTTATTGTGTGTGTGTGTGTGTTTGATTTTTAAAATAACCCACCAAACCAAATGTTTCGATTTTTTCTGAAGTCTGACTTGTCGTAAGGAATTCGTTTAGACATTTCGGTAGTTTATCGGAAATCAGACTTGTCGTAACGAATTCGGTAAGACATTTCGGTAGTTTGTCTGAAAATTCAAATAATAACGAATTTCTTAAGACATTTCGGTTGTTTGTCTAAACAAATAAAAAAATATGTACATATATAAAACTTTGATTTATATGTAAGAAAATAAAAATCGAATTTGTATTAAAGAAAAAGAATAATAGTAAATGCGAACAAATTTTATAAATATAACCAAGATGGACAGTTGGAATTGAATTGATTACGGTAAAGTATTGCCTTCGATACCAAATCATTAACTAATCGTAATATTCACTTAACTTTCAGAGAATGAAGTTCTAGCTTATACTGAGGTACTTCCAGAAAACATGTCGTTGCGATTTTGTATCTACATGTCGTTGCGATTTCGTACCTACATTTCGTTACGATTTCGTAACTATATATCGTAACGATTTCGTTACTACATATCGATGCGAAGTCGTGTCAACCCCTTCATATAAAAATCGTTACGATTTCGGTAATATTTCGGTTCCGAAATCGGAAGATTTTTTCGAACAGTCGTTACGAATTCTTTACGAAATCGGAACATTTGGTTTGGTGGCAAAACATATAAGTAAGTCAATAAGTAAATAAAAATTAAAACATTTTTAAAAGTCTGACAAACTTTAACCAAGTTTACAAGTCGCTATTCTGTATGACTTTTAAGTAGGCCTTACAAAATTTCGAAATTTTAAATCCTTTTTAATTTATAAAAGAAACCATTTAATCATAGCGCACACCATTGACGCATGTGGGTGGTCCAAATACAAATATCATTAAAAAAAAAAATAAATAAACACTTGTAGCTCTCTTTTCTCTGTGTTAACTCCTTCTACGTTAGACATGTATTGAATAACATATACAGTAACATCATGTCGGTTTGACGTGTAGGCTAACCCATGTTTAAAAATGATTTATTTTTGACATAATTCCGTATCTCATGAACCACTGAGGATATCTTAATGAAATTTCACAGAGCCAGCAGAGGTCTTTCTAAGTGCAGCAGCGAACGGCCTCCTATGGTAAAGGGGGGGGGGGCTTCTGGGTAAGACCCCAAAGTTAGGTACCTTGGGTATCTACTTTTTTGGAAATATCATAAAAAAAATTAATTTTACCTCAAATGTTAAGATTTAACTGAAAAGGATTTTTACTTCCTCCCCAAAAGAACTTTACAGCCCCGTAGTTAATAAAGGCAGGGTAGCAACTTTTGTAAAAAAGCCAATTTTTTCGGGAAAATTTATATTTGGGAATTTATACGTTAAAATAAAAAAAAATAAAAAAAATATCAATCGTTCTTCCCCCAATTGATTAGAAACTGTTTTACCTATTTAATCTCAAAATTGTGTAAGAATATCTTTATCCGCTTAGATGTTGTGGCAATTCAAATTTTTGTTTAATCATTTCTCAAAAAAACCACCTTAACGTGATTTTTACAGTTTTTGGTGTAAATATCATTTAAAAAATTGAGCGCGAATAAAATCATTATAATATTTTTATTCTAGAAGCCAAAAGCTTTCCACTGATTCCACTTACATGTATATCGAGCATATATTTGAACTACAGGAGCTTTCTAAACTCGCGTCCTCATGATTTTTTTCTCATTTCGTATGTAAAAATGAAATTGATGAGTTTTTATGGGCAGGGAGGTTAACCTTCCAATACCAAACCCCGCAACGTCCATGTGAATTTTTTTTTAAATTTTTTTTGCTGGTTTCCAAAAAATATTCATTTTTAAGCTTTTGTTTCGAAGAGAAGGCGTCTGATCAATCCGCACCACCCAAGAATATTAATAAATAACATTTTTTTAATTTATTACTTCAAGGTATTTTATTTATCGGAAAATAATTAATTTATTCATAATTATCTGTGCCCGCCACTTCGTCAACGTCCTTATTTTGCTTCGAAAATAATCTACTTTAAGACTCTTGCTTTTATAGTGCCTCATATATGGTTTACGTATTTAATTTATATAAAGTAACCCATCCCTGGGTAATTACTCAGAAAGATAGGCTTTATATAAAATGCTAAAATTTATAAATAGTGTTTAAAATTTCCCGCTGACAAAAATAAAAATTGCTGCTGAGTTTTCAGCACCATTGAATGCATACTATATCTACTTCTTCTCTATTTTCTCTTGGCAATGAGATATTTTTATGGAAAACATATCCTCTATATGAACTACGATACTAAGGCTCCTCTCCATAAAATTTTATTAAATTTTATTCAGTAGCTTTTACGTGATGCGAACACAAACAGACAGACAGACAGGCAGGCAGAAAATTACATTTTTATTATATGCGTGATAATAACTTATTTATATTACTAACAATAAATTTTATTTAAAATAATAACAATTAGTTTATTTAAAACTACTTAGAAAAAACAAACATTTTATGACCGACAAAAAGGTTTCTTACTAGTATCTACCCAAGATGATCAAATATAAAAAAAGGTGTAATTTGCAAAGAGTCGCAAAAATTGCACAAAAGCGCTCAACGTTTTTTTTTCTACATTATAAAAGTAGAGATCTCAAATTTTATAGTGATCGCGATTGCTCTCACTCTCAAAAACCATTTCACTATTTTTGAGAACAAAGTGAACAAAGAAAATATTTTCTTTTAATTTCGAACGAAATTTTTTCTTCAAAAAATTTAAAATAAAATTTTTCCAAAAAATACTAAAGGTACCTATTAATATCGCCTTTCACGGAAAAAAAATCAATATCAAATCTTTATTCGTTTAGCCACAAAAAAAATATATTGCAAACCTCTCAAAATCGTAACAAGGCAATAAAACGCATGCAATTTACTCAACTTTCCTGATTTTAACACAGTGTCCCAGAACTACAAATCTCAAGCAAAAGCCTTGAAAATTCTCCATACGATTCAGAATATTGTTTTCTGTCGTGCTGCGTACTTAGATTTTTACATTTCTTAAATTTAAATTTTGGCCTAATGTCCGGCAAGATTGGCAAAATACCCCTCTGTGCGTTGGTGGCTTCTGTTAGAGTGTAACAGTGCCACATTCTGAAAGTTTCGTACCGTATGATAATGAGGACAAAGATTTATTAAGCCGGTCACACCAAATTTTCATCACAATGCTTTTTAAGAAAGTCACAGTTTGGATATGCTGAGTTGTGCTAATTTTGGAAATCTGTTTGCAATATTTTCAAACCCGAAGGTATCATACTTTGAGATCAGTATTTCGGACTGTATAAATTAATCAGTGTCATATGATTACAAATGAGATACACGGTACTGTGACTAATGGCATCTTTGAGAAAAACTTTTGACTTTTCTCTCTCATAGAATACAGTGATCGAGGAGTTTGAAGATCGTCATCATAGTAGCGATTTTCATATGTTTCTAACAAAAATAAGCTTCCTTGTCGAACATATTAAAAAGTATCAGATGGTGTCGCAATTGCTACAAAATAAGCGGTATTTCAGGTTTATATAGTTTTCCCAAAATCATTAGTAAAGATGATAACTCAATCTTAATTTCTACAAAATAATGTGAAAATACCATCCTCTTGAATGCTGCAGGCACTGTACGCAACCAAAAGCAAACAATTTATTTACTTATTTATTTAGTTATTTAATTGTCTGCCGCTCATTAATTACTAGTTTAAAATGTTTAAAATATAAATTTATGAAAACAGATCTTAGAAAGTTAAGAGCGTTGATTTAATGATAAAATGGTTATCCACACACACACACTATGTTAAACTTTGATACAAGTCACGTGTCACAAAAGAATTTCTGAATATAAAACCGAACAAAAGCGATTTATAGTTAGACAAGTAGATTTAAAAATAAAAGTATAATTTTAAATAATTTAAGCTCTTCACAAACATTGGTTTCATAACTGTCATATTTATTTTTCATTTTATTTTTATACTTAAGTTAAATTTTATTAAAATATATTTCTTATCAAATGCATTTAATTAAAATTTATTTTACAATTTAAATATATATTTTTAAAGTATTTGCATTATAATTAAGTATTAAATCATTGCAAATTTATATAATAATTTTTAGATTATATAACATTGTACCACATCATTTTTTTTAAATAAATTAATAAATAAATAAATAACGAATTGATTTTTTATAAAAGAAGTTTAAACTGAATGTGTTCTGAATTTATAAGAAAAAAACATTGGTAAGTTTCGAGTTATTGATTATTTTGAAAAACACTGAGTAGGCTGAGAAGCAATAGCGGTATTTATTTTCATTTATATTTCTAAGGCAAAACGGAATAACTACTCAAGTCGACTACTAACTAATTAATTTGAATTTGTTATGTATAAGAATGTAGAACGACATATTTCTTAACTTATAAAGTTACGAAAAAATAAAAAATATCCCTAACTGTAATGGGAAAAAATTAATAAGAACCGGCTACAAAGCCTCAAATTTTTCTACTTAAAAAATACAGAATAAAACATACGTAGTTTTTCCTTGTAGCTACTAGAGTTTTTTTTTCCGGGTTTTTTGATTTCCCGGGAAAGCGGGAAATTTTTGGTTAAATTTTCGGGATCCCGGTCTACTAATGTAATAAAAGCACTTATTTGTATTAAGGTAACGTTTTTTTTTTATTTAAAAATATAAAGAAAGGTAATTAAAAACTAAATAAACATTTATGTATATTCAACAAAAATATAAAATAAAAAATTAAAAAAAAATAGGAATTTTTAATTAATTTTCAGTGTTAATTCCTTTCATTTTTTATTAAAGAAGAAAAAAATACTAATATTAAAAAAATGAGATCAAAAATAAAACAATTCAAGGCTTTAAAACATTGACTAGATTTAGAATAAACGAAAACATTCATATTATTTCCCTTGTTGGTTTAAAAAATAGTTTTTTAATACACTTAAGGCATTAATCGACTCACGTGAAAGTCTATTTCTTATTTTATTAACAAATTGCCCTGTGACCGAAAAAACTCTCTCACATTCTACTGATGTCGCACGTATAGTTAAAATATTCAATGCTTTCAGTTTTTTGGCCACTTCCTTCATAAAATTTTAGTTTTTTTCTTAAAATTATTTTTGGAAACAAATTGAGTAGGAGAATTTACATCATCAATAGCTGCAGTTAATATTTCTTCAAATGTTTTTTTCTTTCACAGCAGAATATTCAATAACATCCTGATCACTTGCATTATCAGTAATATTTTGTTCATTAAAAAGACGTTTGTAACGATTTTTGGCATAGCTAAATACTAAGTGCTTAGGAACATAAGAAAACAAACTATTTTCATGGCTTCTATTAAAAAAGTCAGGATCTTTTAAATATTTTACAAGAGTATACAGTTTTTTGTCTCTTCTTTCATCTATTCGTTGATGCAGAGCCTGGAACATTTTTTCGCCTAGAACAGAAGGAATCGACCGAATTTGTTTACATAAAGTGTTAACTATGGCATCAGCGGTTAATAGGTTTGTATCACGGCTACTTAGTTTTTCAACTGCAACTTTTATTGGTTTTAATTAAAACTTTGAGCATGTCGTTCAATCTATCTATATTTTCGTCAAATATCTATATTCTCGTAAAATATTTTTATGTTTTACTGACATTAAAAACAAAATTGTTTTCAATATAGTATTCATTACCTTTCAATATTACTTTATTTTAAAAATAGTTAAATATAGATTGTTTTAAGAAAAACTTTGCTGTAAAAATAATTTGGTAGAAGTAAACAATAATTTCGTGTAAGAATATCAACAGCTGTTTACTAAACGAAGAAAAAAGAAAAGAATTTTTTTTTCGTAATTTCCCGGGATCCCGGAAAAAAAATCCCGGGAAAACTAAAAAATTGAAATTCCCGGGAATTTCCGGGACGGGATTTCCCGGAAGAAAACTCTAGTAGCTACCGATTTGTTAAAACTGTAACAACTTTTTTTTCAAAAATTATTTTTTTACAATTATTGTACATACATGTAAATAAGTTTAAGGTATATTTTGAATTTATACAATATTCACTTCAATACATAGAAATTTCGATTTGTCGATGACCGTCTGTCTGTAGACTGGTTAAAATTAATATTGCCAAGGCCCCAAGAAATATACAAACAAAATAAGTCACCAATCCGACAGGCAGAGTTTCTAAAGATTCTCTAATAGAATCATGCAAAATTTTTACACAAACGGTGGTTAAAAAGGGTGACATATTTCTTAACTGTTTCCCATCTTACTGTTATTTTTTGCATGTTACTGTTGGATTTTTTTTGTTCTTTAGTTAATTTTTTTTTGTAAATTAATTTTTCTAGTTAATTGTTTTATTCCATTTTTATCTCTATAAGATCGTTATCATCATTAGATACAAATCTGCAACATAGTATAAAAACAAACTACTTTAAGAGAAATAATCAAATAGCAAAGAAAAAAAAAAACAAATAAGAGTGCTATATTCGGCCATGCCGAACCTTATATACCGTCCACCATAGTAATGTTAAATATTCCCTTACTCTGTTATGTTTTCCAATTTCACAGGAATATACATTCGGTTTTTACTTTTATGATTTCAACTTTATTATTACAAATATAACATAAAGATACAGATTTTTTTATAATAATTATATCAAAAAATTTTTGCAAAAATTTTATCGAATATTTTTGAAAAAATTTTATTGAAATTGTTTTGTAAAAATTATATCTAATATTTTTTTGGAAAATTTTATCGAACATTTTTTGTAAAATTTTTTCGTAAATTGTTTTTAAAAATATTTTTTGGAAAATTTTTGGTAAAAAATTTTTTTTTGTTTTTTTTTTTTTTTTTTGTAAAAACATTTGATTTTTTTAAATTAGGACCTTCCTGCAATCTATCAAAATCCTTAAAAAATTGTTCCTCAATGTAGCTTTTGACTGCTCTTAGTTATCAGTGGACACCATGTGGGTCTATTAGATATTGTATTGCTTTCTATAAAACCTTTTAATACAAATCAAAGTAAAAAAACCTTACCAGCCTAAGATATGTATGCACTCCTTGCTATCTACCTGTCGCTGTCTAATATTTATTTGACAAAACGAAGCAAAAGAGAATCATTACAACCGAAAAAAATAAAACAACGGGAAAATTATAGGTGGGCGGTGTTATTTGCCCGCAGCGTCGAATAGAATCTTATAAAGTAGCTGGCATATTCGCAAATGACATTTTAACATCAAGACGGTCAGACGAACATCGCTTAATCAACTTTTCTATGTACAAGGATCCAGAATATACGTATACTTTATGGGGGGTCAGATATGAATATTGTAGAAATTATACGCGGAATAAAAAACTTATATATACGCTATCACCTGTGGTGAAGGGTATAATTAATCAACCCTAAATTATTCACATTAATTTCTTTTAGGGATGAAAATTAACTAATTTTATGTTGCTGTTTTTCTTAGAAAGTGTTACTACTGTTTAAAAAAAAATTTTGTTTATTTAACAGAATTTTATTTTAATTTTTATAAGTTTTTTTCAAGTAAAAAAGTTTTATTATAAAAAAGTTTTTAACAAAATAATTTATTTTTATTTCAATAAAATTAGTTTATATGATTAAAGCCTATAATACTTGAATACAAATTAAGCTGATTTAACAATTTTTATCGTTAAGGTTCTACTTATTATTTTCGTTAATATTTTCTATTACGCTATTTGAGCCTCTGTTGAGAGTGCACAGTACACCAGCCTTTATTCGTCAAAAACAAGTCACAGGAGTTTGTAGAAATTCGTGTAGGGCCACCGATTACCGTTTAAATACTGCACAGTGGAGCAGAATCAAAATATTTTGGAAATAACGTAGTCATTTATAAACGGCTAGGCCAATTGATCCAAAATTTCACATGGGCATAACAAAGGAGTATCTGAACTTAGGTTTTAAATATGAGCACCTATACCCTTCAGGGGTGGCGCTATGTGTTCTCAAAGTTGGGAAGCGCGCACCCGAAAATTCTATTACAGCAGGAAAAATTTTGTATATGCAATAATATTTTAATAAATTAGGCAAATCAAAAAAAGTATTCTGTGCATGTGTTGTTGATCAATTAAAATGAAATGGCAAAAAATCTGCGTTATTAAGATAAAGGATATTCCACTATTCCCAAAATAAGGAAGAATCCCAAAATTGGGATTTTTTTGCTCTTTTGCCCATAAAGACAACATACGGATTAGGGCTCATAAAATATTTTCAAAAACAATTTAAAGCATATATATGTAGCTTTATTACAGCAGACTTCTTTTTTCGATCACAGCTTTGGCATTTTAGAATATATAGGCTAAAGTTAAAATTTCGATGTAAAATAGGTCATATTGTGGGACCTCCATCTACAAGGATGATCAATTTTATACGAATATAGTTAGCTTATATAAAAATATATAATTTTTATATAAAACAAACGTTAATAGTACACAAATAAATTGAAAATCGTCTAGTTGCCAACTCAGTAAATATATTTACAATCTTCAAATTTATCAAAAGTTTTTAGAATTTGCCTCGCTAACTACGATAAAAGATTTAAAACAATTTGGTAAAAATTGTACCCAATATTTTGAAAAAAACTGTACCAGGATAGCGAAAAATCGAAAGTTTTATTTCTTAAAATGCTTATAACTCAATCATTTTAAATTATATAAATTTAGATACCATTTTGTAGGCATTGATAAGACCTTTAAGACCATGTACGAGTATAATATATAAATCAGAAAACGGAAGAATTGGCAAGCCTTAACTGAGAGATTCCCAATTTTGAGACCACATAGCGCCATCCCTGGAAGGTGTATGGTAACCATATTTAAGAATAAAGTTCATATACTCCTCTGTTATACTCACGTCAAATTTTGGATTAATCGGCTTAGCCGTTTAAAAATCACTAGGTTATTTCCAAAATACTTTGATTCTGCCCCACTGTGCACTGGAGAAAGCTCGGAATCTGGTGGGCTCATATACCCCAGGAACATTGGCGTTAAGGTGTTAGAAGTTAAAAGGTCAACAAAGCTCCTTGGTGGAAGTTGTTTGCTACAATGCTAAAAATGTGTAACCAATTTTTCAATAAATAAATAAATAACGTGCGGCTATTAAAAGTTATTTAATAAATAGTGACAGTATTGTTCAAGGAGAGAATTTAATGGGAAATAAGCCAATCATGAAGTTAAAATTTTGGTGAAACTTCATTTTCCCTAGCATGCCTATATATGTCCAAGTACTAGGGAAAAGTAATAATCAATCTAGTTAATCATAGTGTGGGACTTCAAAGATAAAGAAGGTGCGATAAAATAAATAAAAAATTTTGCCCTTAGGTTAGATTGGGTTAGAGAGGTTCATACATTATTATATGTGTGAATACACATGACCATTATTGATTATTAGTGACTCCAATGAAATCCTCCACTGTATAAAGCTCTGTTTCACTTACTCCCTCTAAGTGGTCCCGTGAGCTTGGTAAATTTGACGATCATCATAGCATCCATAACCTTCAAGTCCTCCATGTTCTGAAAGAAAAAAGAGACAAAACATTTACTACGATTGTGTGATTATGCAGGGCATTGAAAAAGATAGTGGAATGTGTTTCCTTCTTCTTCGCCACACCATCTGCAGATATCATCATCATAAAGATGTATCTTTTTAAAGAAATATCTGAGATCATTATGCCCTGTTATAATACCTACATACTTTCTTAGTTCTAACTTACTCATGCATAACAGCTTTTCCCGTTCTCCCTTACGTTTTTCCTCCAGCAATGATTTCGTTTGTGTGTATCTTAATGAATTGTTCCACATTGTGTCGGCATCACGTCTGAATTTTTCTCCCATCCTTTCATATATAGATTCGAGGGTATATATCCCTCCACATGTCTAAATCAGCTCTAGCAGGCCAACTCAACTGCAGCTTCGATTCCTACGATGTTTTAATGACCGGGTACCCAGCACAGTTTCAGTACGTGTTGTTCGTTGAGAACAAACTACCTTCGGAAATAGTATTGGAACCTACTTCCGAGTGCTTTTTTACCACCCGACTGTCTATGTAAATAGTGAATCTAAATAGTGATGTCACTTGAGAATATCGGTCGCGTGAAAAGTAACCTAGCAGCTTCATGCACTGCAAAAATTCCGCCTTGGTAAATATTGCACAATTTATCCAATATAGGGCTGTGTCTGATATCTAAATTATCGCAGTATACTCCACTTCCTGTACCAACATCCTTTTTTGAACCATCTGTATTTATAACAATTCTTCCAGTTAAATTATCCAGAGGTTTCCAATCATCTTTTAATGAGCTGATTGTAGTAATCTCCTTGTCCCAATGGATTTCAGGTGTCAAATAATCGATTGCTATGCTCCCTAATTCATATTTTCTTACCAGCAAAGAGTGTCCATAACTATTAATATTTAATTCTTTATTCTGACTCCATCTTAGTTGTATTCTTAAAGCATATTCTTTTATATATAAATTTAAAGAGTCTATTCTAAGCATTCTACACAGTGGTTCAGTTGCTCCTTTTAATGTTTATGTCAAATTACGTATTTTTTAAATAAAATAAATTCTATTAACAGAAAGTTTTCGTGTATTATATTTTGTTACTAGCTGTGCCCCCCACTTCATCAGTGTCCTTGCAATAGTTTGCTCGATTTTGCTTTAAAAGCAATCCACACCAAAGACCCTTACGTTTGCAGAAGCGCCTTAAAATCTGCCACATATCAGTTTATGTACTTTTTTACTTTATAAAAAATAAAGTAAGCATATCTGGTTAGTTCAACTGCATACTTTAACTGCTTTTCTCCACTTTCTCTTGGAAATAAGATAGTTTTGCAGAAAAAAGGTATTCTATATTGGGACCAGGATAATTAGGTACCTCTTCATAAAATTTTGTTGAAATCCATTCAGTAGAGTTTACGTGATGCGAACGCAAAAGAAAAGCAGACAGACAGTCAGTCGGTAATGAGTTACTATTTTGTTACACTGAACCAAAACTAAATACTGTAAAATGGCGTGTATAATTGAAGAAAAGAAGGTTGTTATACAGCAAACAAACTTGTTAGTCAATTCTACATAACGAAATTTCTTCGATTTAACAGCTCTGTTTAGAGTTCCGTACACAAAGTGTAAAAACGTAACCCTATTGTTTTCGCTACAATGTCTGTCTGTCTGTCCGTCTGTCAGCGCCTTTTATGTCTGGAACCGTCATAGGTAGACTCTTGAAATTTTCACAGATGAAAAAAAAAATTATAGGGTGTTCCAATAGAGAGGTGTTATTCATGAAAATGTGTTTATTTCTTGAACTGTAGGAGTGATACACTTGAAATTTACAAACAGTAATTAAAACTTAGTTCACTATATAAACAAGTATAAAAAAATAAAACTAAAAATTAAAGGGTGTTCCGATAGTGGTGTGATTTGCATGTATAAGGCATAAGTTTTGAACCATAATAGGTAGACTCTTGAAAGTTTCACAGAAGGTGTATAGCGGTTGCCGCTATAACAATAAATATTAAAACTTATAGGGTGTTCCGATAGAGTGGTGTTATTCACGAATATGTGTTTGTTTCTTGGACTGCAGGGGGCATACACTAAAAATTTTCAAACTGTAATTAAAACGTAGTTCGCTTTATAAACAAGTCTAAAAAAATAAACCTAAAAATTAAAGGGTGTTCCGATAGTGGTTTTATTTGCATTTATAAGGCCTAAGTTTTGAACCATAATAGGTAGAACCTTGAAATTTTCACAGAAGGTGTATATCTGTGGCTGCTGTAGCAACAAATATTAAAATGTATAGGGTGTTCCGATAGAGAGGTGTTATTCATTAATATGTGTTTATTTCTTGAACTGTAGGAGGCATACACTAAAAATTTACAAACAGTACTTAAAACTTACTTCGCTTTATAAACAAGTCTTAAAATATAAACCTAAAAATTAAAGGGTGTTCCGATAGTCTCTAGACTTGCATGTATAAGGCCTATTTTTTAACGATAATAGGTAGGCTCTTGAAATTTTCACAGAAGGTGTATAACTGTTGCCACTATAGCAATGAATACTAAAACTTATCGGGTTTACCGAAAGTGAGGTGATATTTGCCTTTATGTCTTTATATCTTAAGCTATAAGAGGCAACCATTTGAAATTTGTAGACAGTAATTAACACTATGTTCGCCTTCTACACAAGTATATAAAATTAAAGGGTGTTCCGAGAGTGACGTGCTTTGCGTGTATATGGCCTAAGTTTTGAACGATAATAAGTAGACACTTGAAGTTTTCACAGGAGGTTAATTAGTATAGAAAATTTAACAAATTATAAAAATTAAAGGGTGAGCCGACAGTGACGTGATTCTCATGTATAACGCCTTACTTCTTGAACCGTAATAGGTTGACTCTTAAAATTTTATACAGGAGATATGTTGCCACGGCCGATATGACAATTACTAATAATTAAAGGGTGTTCCGACAATGACATATTTTTCACGCATAGAGACTTATTTTTTTAATCGTAATGGGTAAACTTTTGATATATTCATACAAAAATAAATTCCATGGCCGATATACCAAATAAAAAAATTAAAGGGTGTTGCGACAGAGACATGATTTTTACTTAAATGGCCTTATTTTTTGAACCGTAATAGGTAGACTCTTGAATTGTTTACAGTAGATGTTGTACTGCGGCTGCTGTAACAATTACTAAAGGGTGATCCATTAGTGACATTTTTTTCATGTATATTACCTTATTTTTGGGACCGCAATAGGTAGGCCTGATATTTTTATAGAAAGTGTATTCCTAAAATTTAAAGGTGTTCCAAAAGCGATGAAATTTTCGCGAATATTAATTTGATTTAAAATATAAAGACTGACCCATAAGACATGAAAAAAATAACAACTTGAATTTTTAAAGGCGTACTAAACATAGTACGGAACCCTACGTGTGTGAGACTAACTCGCACTTGACTGATTTATTTCATTCATTTATGAGCTGTTTTCTTTGAATGTGGTGTTAGTGTATTTTATTTAATATGGGAATATTTAAGATTTCGCATTTGAATAATTTGAAAAATATATAAATATATTTAATACATACTTCAACAATAAAAATAAATAAAAAATAACGAAATAACATTTACCATTCAACCAAAATTATTTATACTCGTATTATTAATATATTTTAAATTTTTTTTATTATGATCAAGTCATGAATATAGTCATGATGTGTTGGAGTAATAAATCAATCATATCTGTAAAGTTTTCTAATGTGATGAGGCCTAGAATGATGATATAAACGTGTTATTACTATATTTCTAAAGTTATGTGGTTTTCCCCGTGAGGGCTATAAATTTAGTGATTTAAAAAGGTTTGCTTTTCATAACCCCTATCAAACATATTCTCAATCAAATTACTTCTTCACTCTTGGTATTTTTTCCCCTTCTTAGAATTGCATCTTCTAGGGGTTTTGTATTTATTATATTGTATGATAAACGAGGAAAAGGCGAAACTCCGGAAAAATATAAAAAATTGTATGTCATTTACAATGTTGCCACACATTTAAAAAGGCCCTAAAGAAATTATGTAGTATAATTTTGATCTAAATAGTAATATGTCTTTGAGGATAGTGGACTTACACAATTTTCAAAGTAATTATGTTTGTAGCTTCAGTAACTACGAAAATTTATAACGATAAAAACAATGAAAATTGGACAGAATGTCCAATATTTATAATCAGAAATTAAATATTTATAACTAGAAGTTAAAGGGTGTCCCAATAGTTGATGTAATTTGAAGTATATTGCAAAACTTTTAAACCGAAACAGAGAGACGGTTGAAATTTACAAAGAACCTGTATATCTAAGTCCTTTATAACATCAAGTATATAATTTAAATTTGGAAACTAAAGGGTGTCCCCATAATTGATAAAATTGTACCTATCTAGCCCTATATAAACAAACACTTGAAAATTAGACAGAATCTCCACTACTATGTCCCGTATAATAACATTTATAAATATTTAAAGTTATAAAGGGTGTCTCAATTGTTGATGTAAATTGATGCATATGGCCAAACTTTTGAACCGTTTTAGACAGACATTTGAAATTTACAAAGAATCTGTCGATTAAAATAAGTGTTTGATTTAAAATTTTTCATTAAAGGGTGTCCCCTAGGTGATATTGTTTAACCTATATGGCCATATCTTTGGAACCGTTACTTTTTATTACTGTGTCAGTAATAATAAGTGTAAAAAAAAGGGTGTCCTCATATCTGACGTAATTTATCGTATATGGCTTTATCGGCTTAACCGTTATGGATAGACATTTGAATGAACAGAACGTATATTACTGTGTCCGTTAGAGCAACAAGTATAAAAGAATTTGATTTGAGTACTATTTCTTACAGATTACTTCCTTTTAAATTTTTAGTTAAGAATTGATGCTCACATATTTGTTTTGTAGTCGGTTTTTTTTTGCAAGAATTATAGGGATGTAAATTTAACTAATTTTATGGGTTTTTTTCTTCCAATGTTTTACTACAAAATTTTTTGTTAACTTTACAGAATTTTATTTGATTTTTTATAAGTTTTTTCAAGCTTTATTGAAATATGTTTTTGACAAAAAACTTCTGTTTATATGAATAAAATTAGTTTATATAAATAAATCGTATAAAGATTTGAATAAAAATTAAGTTGATTTAACTATTTTTGTCGTTAAGGTTCTACTATTTTTTTTTTCGTTAATATTACCTACCAAATTTGGTTCAGTGTATATTTATATATACTAATGTCACTAAGGATGCGAAAAAGTCATAAAAGTATTTTATTTTTTATTTTTCATACACTAGTCTAAATGCATTTAAAGCAAATGTTTGCATGACACCGTTTTCCAAATGTATATCAAACAAAATCTATTCTTTTGTTATAAGAATGAACAAGAAGAAACAAATTTCATAACAGAATCAAAAATTGAAAGTACAAAGTATTAATTTACTACTTTGTTTAATGTAAAAATCAATTAATAGCCATTAGCAAACTGACACAGATTTGTATGACGCTCTAGCCCATACAAAGACAGTATAAACGCACAGACAAGCAAATTCGTATTTGTGTTCCATACTAAGTTAACAACAAAAGAGTTATTAAATTGGTCTTCTAGACTTTAATGTCATTATCAAATAACCAATGTTCAACATACGCTATTCGTGTTAAAGTTAACTAACGCAGGTGTTGAGAAAGCAATTAACAGACAACCAAGTACAAGTATCTGTTTATGCACGTTTGTTAATGATAGCAAGATAAAATACCTTTTCTAAGACCTAAATATGAACTAGTATTTAACAGGGTGTGAACAAGATTTTATAGAGCTAATATTTTTACAAATTACATTTTTTTTGCTTTTAAAGAGAAGTAACACTCAAGCAATTAATTTTAACTTTGTTACTTCCTTTGAAAAGGGATGGGAGTAGATAAGACAGATGGTTAGTGTGATAGTAAAGCTTCACTTATGGTTACACTGCAATTGCATTATGATTATTTTTAGAACAGTTGCAGCGCCCCTGGTGTTATGTAGGCATATTGGTTTGAAGTTAGCATAGGCAATTTATAATTATTGTACTTCGCGATTTAGTGCTATGTGGTAAAACCGTCTAACGAGGTCGCTGTGAATATGCATTATTATAAAGAAAATTATTACATATAAGAAAAATTGATGTTACCACGGCTGAGTATTGAACTCGTGATCATGCTTTAGTAGTCAATGTGCTAACACTACTTGAACTACAGCATGGTCAATTTAGTGCTATCATGAATTCTACATGTGGAAATTTACGAATGAGATTTTTTGTTCACATGAGTTCTGATTTCGTATCCTGAGTTCCTTGTGAATGAGGATAACATAGCTGGAATAAAAAAAAAGAAACATGTAAAAAAAAAAAACATTTATTATTTTACATACAGATGAAATTAAAAGTCAAGCTTAATTTCGTTTTATTCTCTTTAAGAAAGAAAAATTTAAATTAGGAATAACTTTTTAGCAGACAGCAAAGCACTATTGAACAAACGAGCAGATTAGTAAATGAGGTAAAAAATGGTTTCGAGTAAAGAAAATATTGTTGTCCGCTTTTCATAGACGTTTCTTGATATAGTATGGCACAAGGGCCTAGTTTAAAAGTTAACGCAAAACCTGCTCGCAAATTTTTATAAATCGTTAAAAACTTACTTAACTGATCGTAAGTTTATACTTAAAAAAGAAGATTTTTTTTAGCTCGCCTCAACCAATAGACGCTAGACTTCCCCAAGGTAGTATATTGGAATCCATTTTATATTTGCTGTACACGTTCGATATGCCAACTAGCAATCGAGTTCACACATCAACATTTGTTGGCGACACTGCTTTTCTAAGCATTCATGAAAGCCCCCAAGTAGCATCTCAATACTTGCAAGACTATATCGCACCCTAAATACAAAAGGGTCACAACTCAAAACTTTCCAAAACTAACTTTTTTCCATAAATTAACTCAGAGTACATATCTCTAACTACTGCAAAAATTTCTTTCACATCACTATCTTCTTTAACTGAAAACATACAGTTATGTCTATTTTTATGTTAAGTGTGTTGCTTCTGCACATAAAAACTTTTTTGTCTCTCCTGAAAATTTTTGTATTTTGAGTTGTGACCCTTTTGTATTTAGGGTGCGATATATTTTATTTGGAATTTGGGGTTAAAAAATGAAAAATAAAAATAAACGAAAAAAAAATCCAGTCACTTAAATTTCACTCTGCATAGAGCCTCATGTCCTCCTATTCGAATAAATAACCCAACTATACCTCAATACTTAGAGATCAAATACCTTGGCATAAATCTCGATAGATGCTTAATCTGGAAAATTCACATTGAAGAAGAATTGACACAAATGAAGTTAAAATCAGTGCAAATAAATTGGCTCATTGGCAGAAACTCTACCTTAAGCTTAGATTGTAAGCTTCTTCTACTCTATAATTCGATTCTTAAACCAATATGGTGTTATGGCTCTTAGTTATGAAGTACTGCCTTAGATTCAAACTTGGAAAAATTAAAAGACGCTAAAATAAGATTTTACGAGTAATTCTCGTCGCACCCTGGTATATTAAAAACTCGAACATCCACAAAGATCTAAACGTGCCACTAGTTATGGCAGTAATAGCGAGACATGCAACAACGTATCTAAAGAAGTTAGAAACCCATCCAAATCCACTGGCCCGCAACATTCTGAATGATCGTGGTTACGTTCGACTAAGAAGGAGGAATATTGATTCTCTTAGCCGAACATTAGAGAGCTGACCAATTTAATTATAACAACAACCATGTCATCATACCATCATACAGTTTTTCTTTAGCACTGGCCGCATTTCAACATTTAAGCACTTATTGTTAGTTCATATAATTTGAAGATACAATCACAGCTGCCAGATTTGACGTCATTTTAACGATTTTGGTACAAAAAATTGCAAAATTCCGATTTGACGATTTTTTCTAGAAAGTGTCGATTTTTAAAAAAGCCAAGATTGTTTTATTAAAAAAATAGCAAGTTTTAAGCGGATTGTTGTTCGCTTTCTAATATTATATGTACGATTCTTTAAACACGTTTTTTGATAACTTCCAGTGTTGAGAGTATTGATAACTCCCAAACATTTTATCAATAGAATTTGAAACTCAATTGTATACATTTAAACTCAATTAATTTTAATTTAATGCAGTAAACACATATACAATATCAGGCAGTACCATTTTAAACACGGCTTGAAAATGATGTCTTTACATCGAAAGCGCTCGCCAAACGTACCAAAACAACAGCCAGTGACGACGGTCTTCACCGAAAGGTATGACAACAATATCAGACAACCTTGTACAGATTGTAAAAAATATACACCTTTATAGTAAAACGATAATTTTGAATTCATCAAAGCTACACGACCAATGTATTCATATTAGGGTCATTTCTATATTTGTATGCGACAATTTTATTTATTCAACAAAAGAAGATGTCACAAAATTAAAAATTCATTTACATACTAAATGTTTTGAAGAAATATTTATTATTTTTTTAAAAAAAATTATTTTATAGGAGTAAATTATGTATTTCTACCACAATGTCAGAGTTTACGAAGTAGCCGTCATCTTCAATATTATAAAGTAGCTGACTACAGTGCGACAATTGAGCCAACGTTGTGTTTAAAGCATAAGAAAATGTTTTAATTTTAGTGTACATTAACATTAAAGTAAAATATATTTGAAATCTATTTTAAAACAAATTTTTCATACAAATCTTGTAAATATGTAAGAATAAGTCAACTTTAAAAACAACTTCTTATAAGTTTTTGATTGCTTTTTAACAAAAATAAAGGGTGTTTTTTTTAGAGGTATAGAACTTTAAGTTGCAATAAAACCACGATGGATTATTCGATTGACATGAATTTTATTTATCCGAAAGATAATCTTATGGCATTACATTTTAAATATGATTTCTGGCATATGACCGCCACGGCTTGACGTCCAATTTTCGATGACTTTTTCCAACAATTATGGCCGTATATCGTCAATAAAACGGCGAATGTTGTCTTCCAAATAGTCAAGCGTTTGGGGCTTATCCGCATAGACCAATGACTTTACATACCCATACAGAAAGTAGTCTAGCGGTGTTAAATCACAAGATCTTGGAGGCCAATTCACAGGTCCAAAACGTGAAATTAGGCGGTCACCAAACGTGTCTTTCAATAAATCTATTGTGGCACGAGCTGTGTGATATGTTGCGCCGGCTTGTTGAAACTACATCTCCTGGACATCATGGTTATTCAATTCAGGAATGAAAAAGTTAGTAATCATGGCTCTATACCGATCACCATTGACTGTAACGTTCTGGCCACCATCGTTTTTGATAAAGTACGGACCAATGAATCCACCAACCCATAAAGCGCACCAAACAGTCAGTTTTTCTGGATGTCACGGTGATTCGACATACACTTGAGGATTGTCTTCACTCCAAATGTGGCAGTTTTTTTTTTGTTGACGTAGCCATTCAACCAGAAGTGCGCTTCATCTAAACAAAATTCGCTTATGAAAATCGGGAACAACGGTAATCTCGTTTTGGACCCATTCGACGAATCAACGCCTTACTGTTCAGGCGTGAGTCTATTCACGATGAATTGCCAAACCAAACTGAGAACAAATCGGTCGCCATCTTGAAAAGTAATGCCAACTTAAAGTTCTATACCTCTCTAAAAAACACCCTTATAAACAAAAAAAATATTTAAAAAATACTCTTATCGTTGTCCGATTTTTTTTAACGATTTTTTAAGCTGAAAACACGATTTTTTTTTTTATTTTTATCGGGAAATTGACGATTTTTTTTTTTTAACTTGACCTGGCAGCCCTGGATACAATAAATAAATAATATGAAAAAAAAAATAGTAAACCCTAATAAAAATTCCTTGTTTGAATTGAGATGATTCGTTTAAAGATCGAGAATACTGTGGGCGTCAAAAAAAATAAACAGAAAAATTATTATAAAAGCTTTTATTAGAGAATGACAATTAACAAAGTTTCAAATTTTTGATAACAGTTTAAGAGGTTTATATAATAAGAGTTTAATTCAGTAAAAATAACACTAAAATAAAAATAATTCAATAAATCTTAAAAAAACTGATGATGTTACGCATCAAAAAAAAAAAAAAAAAAGTAAACGCTGGTAACATTCCTTGATTATTTTTAAAAATGATCGCGGAAAACAGTTAAATTTTTGAAAAAC
Organism: Phasia obesa; assembly: GCA_949628195.1. NCBI lineage: Eukaryota > Metazoa > Arthropoda > Insecta > Diptera > Tachinidae > Phasia > Phasia obesa. The sequence goes on from OX451216.1 coordinate 55,111,339, forward strand.
TGTTATTCATCTAGCAGGAAGATGCTGTAAAAATTGTTTTTTGCAATTTCAAATTATTTTTGCTAAGAAAACGTACAAGCATATCAAATTCTTAGAAATGGGTAAGTAATACAATCAACTAAACGCGATATTGTAGTTATTGATTGGCATAAAAAAATAAATCGTTGAGCCAAATCGGAGAAAATGTCAGAAGTGGCTCCTTCTGCACTGTTAGAAACATCATAGATAAATATCTTAAGCATTGCACAGTAGAGAATTTACCTTGGCCGGGACGACCAAAAAGGCTAAGTGGTACAGAAGTGCGAGCGTTCGTACGAGAAGTAAGTTCCAACCCAGTGGCAAGTATTGTCCAAATAGCAAAGAATATAACAGAGACATCTGGAAAAGTCGTAAGTGCCAGTACAGTTAGAAGACTACTCCACAAAAAGGTATACATGGCAGTGTGCCGCAGAGAAAGCCTTAAATTTCTAAAGAGAATCAACAGAAGCGCCTATATTTTGCAAAAAAGTAGGAAAACGAGTCTTTATACTTTTGGAAAACTATTTTATATAGCGATGAGAGCGAATTCAAAATAATGGGTCCGCCAAATACCTTTTTTTTTCTTAAAAATGCTATAAAAAAAACTACTGAATATTTTCTCAAATTTCTTTTTTTATTTGAAAATACAATCCTTCCGGTTAATAATGGAAAATAATTTCATTCAAAAGGCTGCCTCAACTGGCCACACGATCGGTCCAATTTTTAAGCACATTATCTATTGTGTGCAGCTGTATTTCACCAATGGCTTCACCAATATTGTCCTTTAAAGCGTCAATTGTCTCTGGCTTGTCGGGGTAACACTTATCTTTGACGGCACCCCACAAATAATAATCCAACGCTGTCAAATCGCAGCTCCGAGCTGGCCAAACGACATCAGCTCTGCGGCTGATAATGAGATCTTCAAAAACAGGGCGCAAAACATCGAGTGTAGCTTCGGCTGTGTGGCACGTAGCGCCGTCCTGTTGAAACCAAATGTTGCCAATATCCTCATCTTTAATTTTTGTGAACAAAAATTCGTTCAACATGGCCCGATAACGATCGCCATTGACTGTAACGGCAACTCCTTGCTAATTTTTGAAGAAAAATGGCACAATTATGCCTCTGGACCAAAATCCGCACCAAACAGTGACTCGTTTTGGATGCATCGCCTTTTCAATGTATGCGTGCGGGTTTTCTGTGCCCCAAATGCGACAAGTTTGCTTGTTTACATACCCGCCAAGATCAAAATGAGCTTCATCTGAAAATATGATTTTTTTGGCATAATCGACATCTTCTGTAAGTTGATCGCAGACCCACTTATACACAACCATATTCGTTCAGCAGAAGGATAAAACTAATTATCTGTCAAATCAGACATGAGCTAAGTGTTACCATTCACGAAATAAGCACTAGTTGAAAAAAAAAAAAAACGTTAGATCGCGGACCCTTTATTTGGATTAAAAGCATCCCCAAAAATATGGCGATCAACGAATGAAGTTTTTCTTGAAAAATATATTGTAAGCACCGTCAAACACGGCAGAGGATCTATTATGGTCTGGGTTTGCATGGCGGCATCTGGAGTTGGATATTTAGTTTCCATTGAGTGTAAAATGAACAAGATTGGCTATTTAAATATTCTTAAGGCTAATTTTGCTCCCAGCTACGAAATATTGGGACTGCCGAATAACTGGATCTTTCAACATGACAACGATCCGAAGCACACGTCGTTGATTGTTAAGGAATGTTTGTTCTTACGAACGCTCAAAGACTCTAGATCACCTACCGAAGTCCCCAGACCTTAATCCTATCGAACTTTTGTAGCAGCACCTTGATAGAAAAATAAGGCAAAGGACAATTTCTAATAAGGATGACTTGAAAAGGGCTTTAATTGAAGAATGGAAAAAAGTCGCTCCTAAAATAAAGAAAAACCTTGTGGAATTCATGCCTAGAAGGTTGAGTTAGGTGCTGAAAGCAAATGGAAAACAAACATTTATTTAACTTTTGTTTACTTTGACACGTAAAATCATCAGTTTTTAAGATTTATTGAATAATTTTTATTTTATTGTTGTATTTGTTTATTCAGTGGTAATTGTCATTCTATTATAAAACCTTTTATGAAATTAATTTAACTATTTACTTTTTTTTGAAGCTTACAGTATGTACGCTTTATGGGGCCGTCTATAATTCTTGTAGAACTTGCCAATAGATCGATAAACTTACATACAGACACACTTTGCACCTGCATTAAAGGGTAAAGACATTTATGTATATTTATTATAAAGGGTGTTTTTTATAGCGGTATAGAACTTTAAGTTGGCATTACTTTTCAAGATGGCGACCGATTTAACAGCTGTCAAGTGATTTATTCTCACTTTGGTTTGGCAATTAATCATGAATAGAATCACGCCTGAACAACGCTTGCAAAAAGTGCACAAAACGAGATTGTTCCCGATTTTCATAAGCGAATTTATCGATGAAGCGCACTTCTGGTTGAATGGCTACGTCAACAAACAAAACTGCCGCATTTGGAGTGAAGGTAATTCTCAAATGTATGTCGAAACACCGTTACATCCACATCCAGAAAAACTGATTGTTTGGTGCGCTTTATGGGCTGGTGAAATCATTGGTACGTACTTTTTCAAAAACGATGGTGGCCAGAACGTTACAGTCAAAAGTGATCGGTATGATCGGCCATGATTACTAACTTTTTCATTCCTGAATTGAATAAACATGATGTCCAGGAGATGTAGTTTCAACAAGACGGCGCAACATGTCACACAGCTCGTGCCACAGTAGTTTTAGCGAAAGACACGTTTGGTGACCGCCTAATTTCACGTTTTGGACCTGTGAATTGGCCTCCAAGATCTTGTGATTTATCACCGCTAGACTACTTTTTGTGGGGCTATGTAAAGTCATTGGTCTATGCGGATAAGCTACAAATGCTTGACCATTTGGAAGACAACATTCGCCGTGTTATTGCCGATATACGGCCACCAAGTTTGGATAAAGTAGTCAAAAATTGGACGTCCAGATTGGAATACATCCGCGCCAGCCGTGGCGGTCATATGCCAGAAATTTTATTTAACATGTAATGCCACAAGATTATCTTTCGGATAAATAAAATTCATGTCAATCGATTAATCCATCGTTGTTTTATTGCAACTTAAAGTTCTATACCTCTATAAAAAACACCCTTTACCTGTCCCTTTGTTCTTTTAAAAAATTTAAAATTCAGCACTTTGAAAAACTCATTATATACTTTATTTCACAATGCTCATTTGCTTTGGAATTTGGTTAGCAATTTTAATATAAAATGATTAAAGTTCTATCAAACCTGCAAAAAACTAAACTTCATTATTTTTTTTTTTTGAAACCCAAGTTTACGGTAAAAAAAATATTCACTGTAAACTAAAAATATTTTACTTGTTCTTTTTTCCCAAGAACAAAGTGAAATAATTTTGAAGTGTATTTTTTATTTTTTTTTCCTTTTTTCTCCCTGGACAACACATTGTAAATATGGCCACCTTTAATTAGTTTGCCTGGCAGTAAAAAAACTAGAAGGAAAAAACTACTAGAGCAAAAGTTTATTCGTCTGGATATATAAGTGGATGATTTACTAATTAAAATGAACACTAGTGGGGTATTTTGTATTGTAAGCACAATAGTATGGGTAGTTTAATTTTATGAGTAACGAGTCCCGGTATGATGAAGGGAGTTATGATGTCTCAGCCACCAATCCCCCCTTTAAGAAGATGGTTTCAAGCTTTAAGGGCTAGAAAATTCTAAAATAGTTCAGAATGCTCGAAAGTATTTAAGAGCATTTTACAAAATTCCAGAACGTTCGGAAACATCCCAGCACAAAATGTGCTTGAGTTTTTGTCGAAAACATTTAGCTGCTTACTGATCTTCCTAGAATTTTCACAGTTTTTTACGTGCTTGTGGAAAGGTTCTCATTACAGGACAACCAGTTGAATATAAAAAGCATGAGGCAACTAAATGTGTCCTCTAATCTAGAGCTGGAATGAGTGCCTCGGTTAATGAGGTAATATTGATGTGGGTTAAACGATACATAGGCACAGCTGGAAATGAAGCTTTGAATTTCTATGACCCGAACCCAGAGTGTCACTCGGTAAATATGTTTGGAAGACGAATATATTGACAGTGCACCAAGTGACATTTGAACCAGCTCGCAACTCAAAACACAATTTGGAATCAAATATTGTCATGATGCTGACAACATCGCGAGTCCTCTTAGTAGTAGATATTTCTTAGAAAATCATAAAATCGATATATTATCGAACATATAATTTCAAGCTCCACTCTCTTTTATAACTTACTTTGACACCAGCCTTAAAGTGTCATGTTTTTTTCTTTTTTTTACTTTTCCAATATTTTTAAATCTATAAGTCAATGTTTATTCAATCTTACATGATACGTTCGTATACTAATAAATGTCGACTATTTTTATAATAAACATTTTATATTTCTTTGAATATTAAGTAGAAACTTGCACAAATTAATAAATATTTGCTAAGAAAAAAAAAATTATTAACAATATTTAGTGGTTATATCTATATCTGATGTATGATTAAAGTTCCAGGAATGTTTTTAACTCGGAAGAAGTTAAAAAGCATATGAAGACTTCCATTATTTCAATTGGTTTTCAACAAAATAAATTAAACAAACCAAGCCGTAGGTCTCGCTCAGTATATACTGGAACCAGCACCCACTACCCAATTACGTAGTTGTGGACTACGTAGTTGTAGACTACGGATAATTTAAGTGAGCTGAACATTAATCGCCATATTTATAAAAAATAAAACTTATTTGAAATGTATTTTAGAACAACTTTTGTATGAAAAATTATTTCAAAAATTGATTTCAAATATATTTTATTTTTTAAAAATAGGGGGATAAAAGTTGAACAGAAAAAATAGAATTAAAATACATTATGTGAACAGTATTACATACCTAGAAACACTTTAACCAATAAAATGAGCTAAAAGTAATTTAAAATTTAATAGAAAAAAAGAAATAAAAATTAAATTACCAAAACTTTTTTTTTTTGTACAAATCACCTTCTTTATTTCACACAAAGATACGAGCATATGCTCTAAGTTTTACTTTTTCACACATTTTATAGAAAGTTTATTTGATATAAAATATATTGAGATAAAAGTTAAGTGTATTTCAAGACACCGTCCAAAGTTTGAAACTTTTCTTAAATCAATTAAACGAAAAATTTATAATTCCCTATGAGGTGGCTTTTTGAAACATTTGGTTTTGAAATTTAAAAGACATGCTATTTTAAAAAGTGTTTAGTCTTTTACTTAAAAAAATTTAAATAATGTGAAGGCGACAAGTGATTAATAATGTTGAAACCATCTTCAAAAGCAAACCAATAACTGCAAATTGCAAGACCTAAGTAATTTTTGTGAATGCATTACAATTTCGTTCTGCGTACATTCATAAATTGCAACATTATAACATACTAAATAAGCAAATATAAAGTATGTTACCCCATAAAATTTTATGGTGAAATAAAAATCGCTCTCTAGCCCTTTCCGTCCGCTGAAGAGCATTTTATATGTTACTAGCTATTCCTGGTGTGCTTCGGTACACCCATTCACAAAAAATACCATAAACACTTGGAATAAAAATATGGCCAAAGTTTAACTCGAAAACGCACGCTATGTTTTACTTTATATGCAAGGTACGACGCCTACTGTTCCCATCCAATCAGTTTTTTGCTAGGCTGTACGTAATAACACGATAATATTTTTTTTATTTTTATGGGAGGTATCACTTTCACTATCCTAATCCAATCTGTATTTTTCTAGACTATGCACATTAGTATGAGAGTTACTTGAGCAGTTTTAAGACTGTACCTACTGTAGTTCTCAGGTACACAATAATAATTTTTCACCTAAGGAGGAGGAGGACGGAGGTACCATGCCCACTGTCCCAATCCAGTCTGTATTTTGCTAGACTATGGATAATAATCTAAGGGTTACTTGTGCATAGTTTCAAGAATCTACCAATTTTAGTTCTCCAGGCACACGATAATAAATTTTCACTTTGGATAGGAGGTACCACACCCATTGCCCCAATTCAGTTTGTATTTCGGTAGCATAGGGATTACTTGTGCAAAGCTTCAAGGCTCTATCTATTACAGTTTTTAGACACACGATAATAATTCTCGATCGTCATGCGTTACACATGTCTTCTATTAAAACTAAAGCCTGGTTGTTCGTCTCTTCATTCATCTCAAGATAGGATTCTCTGAATGGATACGAACTCGATGCAAAATATCTCAAGATAGTATTCTCTGAATGGATACGAACTCGATGCAAAATATCTTCTGGCATGTCATTCTTGTACTTTTCCGATCAATAATCATTATTTTTTCGGGGATATTTGGGGAATTTTCTTGGGTATTATTCTTGTTTGGCCCAAGACCAGGCCGATTTGATGCGAATCCTCGAAATCGGTCTAGGCGTTCTTGAGTTATAAGAGTAGTAACTAACGTTCCGACGTTTTCGAGGCAAATTTTGTTAGCGATGAGGCTCATTTCTATCTCAATGGGTATGTAAACAAACAAAATTGACGCATTTGGGACGAAGAGCAACCTGAAGAGATTCAAGAGCTGCCACTTCATCCAGAGCTGTGGTTTGAGGACTGGTGGAATCATCAGTCTTTAAAATTATGCCGGTGCTAACGTAACTGTCAATGGCGACCGTTATCGTGACATGATAACCGACTATTCGATGCCTGAAATTAAACCTCGTGATCTCGGCGACATTTGGTTTCAGCACGACGGCGCCACTTCCCACACTCGCATCAATCAATGCATTTACTGAGAGAACATTTCGGTGAGCACATAATTTTACGTTTTGGGGCGGTCGATTGGCCACCAAAATCGTGTGATATCACACCGTTAGACTTTTCCATGTGGGGATATGTAAAGTCTAAAGTTTTTTCGGACAATCCCGCTTCGATTCAGGCCTTGGAGGAAAGCATCACGCGTTTCATTCGCCAGTTACCAGTCGAAATGCTCGAAAGAGTCTGCGCAAATTGGACCCAACGGATGGACCATCTGCGATGTAGCAACGGCCAACATTTGATAGACATAATCTTTAAAAAATAAATGCCAAAGAATGTTCTTTCAAATGATAATATACATACTCCATTAGATTTGAATTTTCTGTGTTTATTTTCATTAAAAAAATATGGAAACTCGAAATCGATCACCCCTTATACGAATATATATCTATAGCTTTAGGGTCGGCTAACAGTCTAGATTGTGTGTCCTTGGATAATGAAATGGCACGATTAACTTAGATACGTAATACTAAATTAAATAAAAAATATATAAAAACATTGTTCTAAATAAAACAGACAACTTAGTGCCCTATACTACATTGTGTATTTTTATTAAGAGCTAAAGAACTTTAATTTGTTTTCATCAAAGTTTCTTATTTTTCTTTTTTCTTACAACAAATACAGTATAAATTTTATTCCTTTACTTTATTTGGAATAATTTAAACCACAATGTTTGTGGCTTATACTTGCATGTATTCCATCGGTTTTCCTACTTTTTATTATGTGTTTTTAAACTACAACTATTATTTTCATGTATTTGCATTCCAGTCAATATACTACAACACTACTGCTAGTAGTTTAAGCATTAGATGCAAACTATTAATACTACAAAACACACTAGTATTTGTTATTATTTGGTTAAGCAGATTTTTTTATTCTATGCACTAGGGCTGTGTACCATGCTTCTGAAAATACTGAATCACTATGGCACTTGTCAATTAAAAGTTTTTGCAAAGAAGTTCAACAACTACGACAAACAAAGTAGCAAGCAAATAGAAAATTAAAAAAAAATTAAACTCGTAAAAGGAAGACCTAAAAAAATGAACGTAGCAGGATTCAAATATTCTAACCAACTAGCAGGGAACAAAAAAGCCACAGAAAAAATTTGCGTTTTTTAGTTGTTTTTTTTTATAAAATATAATATTAAAATGAACTTAAAAAAAAATAAAAAAAAAAATGTTAAAATGTAATAAAGTCAGACGAAAATAAAATATATACTAACACAATTAAATACACAAACACATATAGTTTTTTTTTTTTTTAACAGACCGACAACGGAAAACGGAAGTCATTTCTACAAATAAACGGAAATTGCACTTAAAGCACAAGGACATTTGCACAAAAAACTAATAACTAAGAAAACATAGGAGAAGTAAAAGTTTGGCAAATAGAGACAAAAAATGCTTAGACACATATTAAAAGCATATTAAGAAAAACAATTAAATTTAACTCTTTCCTTTAACTAAGCAGTTCATTTAAAAGAAAAATATTTTTATAAATAATTATACCATTTAGCTTGAAGTATGATGAAAAATGGAAAAATAATATTGCATACAAATGGCTATATTTGAAATAGACTTAAGAATGTTAATATTTTCCCGAGTAGAAAGGGAATTACCATATGACTGGTCACGTAAATGGTTCTTAAGAAGTAGGGACTGGCTCGAGTTCTAGGAGTTTCTATGAAAGGGACCTGTTATTTGAACATGTTAATGGCGTAGGAGAGGGTTAATTTACACTGGCAGAATATAGAAAAAAATTTTGCACCAATTAAAGGTTTTAATTAATTTTAAATTAAAATTGAATTAATGTTTTAATTGATTCAAATATATATTTGCTTAAAACTAATTAAACAAATAAATGAAACAATTAATTATTTAATTAAACTTTAAACAGAAACCAATTAACCCTTTAATTGGTGAAAATATTTTTTTCTGTCTAACTCTGTTCAGTGGCAGTTACTTTAGTACGAGCTAATCTCTAGGTAAACTGTCTAATATAAATGAAACTTAATAATCAATTACGTGATACGACTTGTGAATAGAGTCACGAAACATAACTTCTTGTTCCAATTTGAATTTGACAAGTTTTTGATGAGTAGGGGGAATATTGAAGCAGACCACTACATTAATGGGTCCCTTTTTAAACCCCCGCGTGGTTCTTATTATTAGTCATATTATTATTAATGTAAGGGGGAATAGCGAAATAGACCACTTCACTAATGGTCCCTTTTCGACCCCCTTCCGTCCACTAAGCTAATAGGCAACAAAAATGTAATTTACGGCAACCTTATTTTACTTCATTGAGTCACGTGCTACAACCAGCTTTTAATCTTGATTTTAGTGATTTTAAACTGCAGACTGTTACCAGTGTTGGCCTTGTTGCTCATAATGCAGTCTCTAGAAATTGGTAGCATCTGTTCAAAGCTTAGATTTCCCATGGTATCCTAAATCTTATGCAAGCCAATGTTAGACATTCACAGGCAATATGCGCTATTGCCGCAGTCTTTTCCAGCCACAGTCCGTATGTATCATCTTCGCTCTTTATCTCCACTAGATGATACTTGAAGATTTCATGACCTGTCGCTAACGCAGTATTAAGGTACTTCTATTATATCTGAGCAACTTACTGGCCTTCCTAACAAGGCGCTCTTTAGGCACCACTTGAGCATGTCTACATGAAGTAGCCTTTCTCCACATTTTCAGGTTTAGTAAGTTCAGCCATTTTTAGACCTTCGCTCTCACTATGCCATTACCCAGTGGTATTGTGGTTTCTTGTCCGCAGATCCCCTTTTTGCTAGTTGGTCTGCTGCTTCATTATCAACCGTGCCTACATATATGCGTGCTTTAACCCACATTAAAGGTATTTCATTAACCGAGTCATACCTGTTAAATTTTAAAACTCTTTCTAGCAGTAGATTAGAGTACATGTTCACTTTCCTCATGCGCTTTATAAACAACTGGTTATCAATTGCAACCAGTTGTTCCACGCACCCAACTTTCCAGCAGGTAAAACCCAAGTAATTCTGCCAGGTAGAATTACTGTAGTCTGCCAAAGGCATACTACAGGACAGGTTAAGCTCAGCCGCGTATACAGCTACTCCTCATCTACCATCCATAACCATCACTAAAAATTCAATTTATTTAGCTTGTTTTTTTTTTAATTTGTATTTATTTAGAATAATAATCCACCCAATAGTAGATACATTCATGCTGCTCTCTTTTTTCGCATTTTCGAGAGAAGTTTTTGTAAATTATTTTTATTTTTTTTATTTATTATTATTAGTCAATAGAATATAATCCTTACAGTCTAGTTACAATAATTCTTAAAATTAATGAAATAAATGAGTTAATTATGAATTAAGAAATAAGATAATTTTATGCTTTATTACATTTATATTTAAAGAAAAATCGATAAATTGAAACAAACAATTATATGTACGACATAACTTCGTAAAAGGGTCAGCAAAAGAATAATTAGCTCTACACAATTTAATAAAAATAGGATAATAATGACATGTATTACGACAAGGAATATTAAAGTTAACAGAACTTAATAGGAAATCACAGCTAATATTACCATTGATAAGGTTCAACATGAAAGAAACATTTAACATTGTACGACGACTTTTAAGAGTAGGCAGTTTTATTAATGCTAATCTACTTGAATATGAAGGGTAATTTGTAGTGTAATTCCAATGAAAACCACGTAAACAGAACAATAAGAATTGCTTTTGCACAGATTCAATACGAGCATTGTGAATGTTATAATAAGGATCCCATATAACTGATCCATATTCTAAAATAGGTCGAACTAGAGACATGTAGAGTTGCTTCGTAATGTATGGATCAGAAAACTCTTAAGCCCAACGTTGTATGAAGGCAAGAGTACTTCTAGCTTTGTTTACAGCCATAGTAATATGAGAAACGAAGTTTAATTTGGGATCTAGTAATATTCCAAGATCAATAAATGAATCAACCAACTCCAGTTGATGGCCTCCCAAAGAATAGTTTGCGGAAATGTAATTATTTCTGGAAAAACTCATGCATTTACATTTTTTTAAATTCAGCTCCATTAAGTTGATGTTACACCATAAAAAGAAGTTATTAAGATCATTCTGAAAATGAACGTGATCAATAAAGCGATTAAAAGAGTAAAAAATTTTCACATCGTCAGCGTACATTAATATATTTGTGTAGTTAATAACGGTAGGAAGATCGTTTATAAACAGCGAAAATAAAAGTGGTCCAAGATGACTGCCTTGTGGTACACCGGATGACACATATATATATTTAGAAGTACTATTGTTGAATCGAACTGTTTGCTTTCTGCCCATTAAATATGATTTTATCCAGGTTAAACTTCTTTGGGTTACGCCTAACAAATCCAATTTAGTTAGAAGATGTTGATGGTTTACTTTGTCTCAAACGCTTTACTAAAGTCTGTATAAACAGCATCAGTTTGTTTCTTTTGTGTAAATGCACTATTTATTAAAGTTGTTAAATGAAGAATATTAGTTGTGGTTGAGCAACCCTTTCTAAAACCATGTTGATGAGGTGATAATAACGATGCAGTATGATGACAGAGAAAATCAGTAATTAGTTTTTAAAGTAATTTTGGAATAGCACTTAATTTGGCAATACCTCTATAATTCGGAATATCGGACTTATTACCAGATTTATATAAAGGTATAATATACGAGTCTTTCCAAAATTCAGGAAAATAACCACATTTAATAGATGCATTAAACAATAAAGTTAATGGTCTGACGAATGAATCTGCACATCGATTTAAAATACAACTTGGGACTCCATCAGGTCCATTGGTAAACGACATCTTTAGCTTTTTTAAGTTAACCAAAATATCACTTGTGTTGAACGTAGGAAAAGAGAATAATTGGTTCGATGCAATTGCATAAGGGTAACCATTACTGTTATCGTATTCAGCGTCAGAATAGGTGCTGGCAAAAAAATTAGCAAACATATTGCATATGACATCAACATTGCTCGATTCTTGATTGTGCAATTTCATAACTGATGGGTATCCACGAGATTTTCTTTTCGAGTTGACAAATGAATAAAAAGATTTTGGATCTTTTACGAAATTGTTTTTTACTTTATCCAGATAATCTTTATATAATGCGTGGTTTAGTAAATTATATTCTGAGCGACTGACAGAATACTTTCCGTAATCAACAAACGAACCAGATCTTTTATATTTTTTATAATTTTTGTTTTTAAGGTTTTTCAGCCGTGAGAGATTTTTAGAATTCCATGGTGGTCCAAATGCAGTTTTAACAGGTTGTTTAGGAACACAAGTTTCAAAAAAGGAGTAGATTTTCTTATAAAAGATCGTAACAATTTTATCAATGTCAGAATTATTATTGTTTTTGGGAATAGACAAAAATTCATTCCAGTTGGTATTTCTTATTAAATTATTTAATAGATTATAATCTGTTCGTTTGAAAGAAAAAACTTTATCAACTTTAGATGTGTTTAATTTAACTCCAGATAAAACGGAAGAACTGATTTCAATAGTCGGATGATATCTATCTTCAGGCAATGTAATAGGTTCCGAGCGACTAATTGTGCAATCATCAACTTCATTAGTAAACACTAAATCAAGTAGTTTCCCGAATTCATTGCAGACGCCATTCATTTGATGTAACGATAATCCAAAAATTTCATTTAAGAAATCATCATGACAGTATTTATTATTCACGGGGACCAAATATGGGGTATCAGGTATATGCTTCCATACAATTGATGGTAGGTTGAAATCACCAACAACAAAAATTGAGTCTTTGGTATCAATGAGTAAAGCAACGGTCTTAACGGATTTTCTTTAAATAAATATTCCCGAACAAAAATATTTGCAGGCCAAAAACAAGGATCAGCTATGCGGTCGTAGATATGTGCCGGAACAGAAATTTTAAATGATGTTATAGTCCTTGGTTGTGAATATGAAAATTTCTTTACAAAAATATCGGCACTAATATCCAGTTTCGATTTTATATAGTAATTAACGTCTTCAGGGGTCGTATCATATGCCAAGCGAGAAAGAAATATATATCTATTCTGAGGAACAACAATTAACTGTTTAGGAGTAATGACATTTACATTGTTAACCATAACAGAAGATGATGGACCAGGAACGAGATCCTGATTTACTACCTCCTTATTAGTTGATACTGCGGGAGATGATACAGCATAGTTATTTGAAACTTGATTAATTGTGGGCTCATGGATTGGAATAGATGAAGTAGTTGTTTGACTGTTTAATTTTTTTGGCATCAATATTGAAAAAAAAAACTTAAAAAAATAATAAGTTTAACTTAAAACATAATTAAAACTATATAGTAATAATATTAAGCAATATAGTACAGCGATATTATTTTCTTGATAAAAATTATATTAAAAAATTAAATATATTTTCAATTAAAATTGTAACATCTTGCACTTTTCCATATGCTGGATATTTTTTTAAATTTTTTTGTTATACATATAATACCTTATTTTAATATAAAAATAAATATTTAAAAACTCATTTAAAATTATCCTTTTATATCGTTTTGCATCCAGTATTATGTTTGGTTTTTGTTTTTGCATTTTCCTTTAATCTACGTCATGCTTATTCGGATGTTACTAAAAAATAATAATAATAATAATAATAATAATAATAATAATAATAATAATAATAATAATATGTTACATTACTAGAGAATAATAGAAGCTGAGTTTGCCACAATTTAAAGCTTCCTTTTTAAAAAAATACATAAGAGCGTTGAACACCAAAGGGTTCCTTTTAAACCATTATTATGGCATGTGCTTATTTTAAGTTTTAAATTTTACGTATATTCTTAAAATTCTTAACTTATTCTGCTCCCTAATAAACCATTTTATATGGTTCATGTGCACAATAATAATAGTATTTGTGGCATTTAATGCACGTTCATCTTTGGTTGTGCGGTTTAAACTGAAAAGATATGTGCATTGAGTTTTTTTACTTGTTAAGTTTTACCTACAATGGCTTCGTACACCCTACAATGCATAATAAACTTTATGTTATTATTTATATAAAAATATTTTATAGCATATTTAATCGATATGTTAACAAATCTTTCCAACAATTTGCAAGAGTTAATTTTTTTTTTAACTTTAAGCAATGAGCTTAATTTACAAAAGATGGAAAATATTTTAAATGTGATATCTCTATGGACTATTTTACCACACTTATTCAGAAATAGGTTTTTATGCTAACAAGGAAGAAGCTTCCGTGTTGTTCATTTGTTTTTTTTTTAGTATTTACCACCGTATATTTATTGTTATTCCAGCTAAACTTTTGGCTACGAAAGAAAGCACATTTTTGTTGATTTGTGTTTCTTAATTTTTATTTGATATAATTTTAGTATCAAAGCCAACTTTGTTAGGTAAACATGTATGCGGGTTGCCAGAGGATTTTTAGAATTTAATATATTAATCGATCTAATCTTGACTTCTTAAGTCAAGCTTAAATTCGTTTATTATCTCTAATTAATCCATATACGGCTAAAAGAATATTTTTTGAAATTAAAAAGCACAAGTATAAGAAAGTCATTAAGTTAATTAAATATAAATCATCCGCTCCGTTTGCAAAAATGTCTCTTTTAATAAATCATTAGAATATGTAGCATAATTTACGCATAATACAAGTCATATCCATATAGATGACGTATGTGCATTATGTTTATTAGGAGTTAAATACATATTGATAAACAGTTGAGAATTAAACATCAGTGTGACCATTTTGGCATTTTTGCAGCTAAATTTAGAATTATTTTTTGTTAATTTAACTTCAATTTTTTCATTTAGCAGTTAGCATTATTTTTAGCATTTTTCAATTAAGTATGTATTTAGCATTTTTTAGCATTTTTAATTTTATAAAAATCATACAATCACTTTGGTCTACCACAATTTTTTGTCGATTAAAAGGAATTACTACAAGCTGTGACATGTATTTGACTTTCCAATTATTCCAATAATGGTTTACTGCATTATTCTAAACTCGAAAGAGTCTACACTTTACAAGGTTATTAATAGTTATTTTATACCACAGTTACTTTTTGGCCTATTAATTGTAAAATAAATAAATTTTTAAAAAGGAATATAAATAAATTAGTCAAGTGCGAGTAAGACTCGCACATGTAGGGTTCCATACTATGTTTAGTACATCTTTAAAAATTCAAGTTGTTATTTTTTTCATGTCTTATGAGTCACCCTGTAATTTTAAAATTAATGTTATAATTTCATCAATGTTGGAACACCCTTTAAATTTTAGCAATTTTTGTTATAGCGGCCATGGTAATACACTATATATAAAAATATACATGGGCCTACTTATTGCGGTTCAAAAAATAAGGTAATATACGTGAAAAACATTTCACTGATGGAACACCCTTTAGATATTAGTAATTGTTACAGCGGCCAAAGTACAACATTTACTGTAAACATACAAAGAGTCTACCTATTACGGTTCAAAAAATAACACCCTTTAATTTTGTTATTTGCTATGGCAGCCATGGCAATTCTCTTTCTATGAATATATCAAGAGTCTACCTATTACTATTAAAAAAATAATTTACTATACGTGAAAAACATGTCACTGTCAGAACACCCTTTAATTTTTAATAATTGTCATAACGGTCATGGCAACACATCTTCTATACAAATTGGAAGAGTCTACCTATTACGGTCCAAAAAATATGTCGTTACACATGCAAAAGACGTCACTAGCGGAACACCCTTTAATTTTTACTATTTATTATAGTGGCCATAGTAATACACTTCCTGTAAAAATTTCAAGAGTCTACCTATTATCGTTCAAAACTTAGGCCATATACATAAATGCATATCACGTCACTATCGAAATACCCTCTAAATTTTAGGTTTAATATTGTACACTTGCTTATAACGCGAATATAGATTAAATTACTGTCTGCAAATTTTAAGTGATTGCCTCCTATAGCTCAAGAAATTAAGACATAAAGGCAAATAACACGTCACTTACACACCTTCTGTGAAAATTTCAAGCATCTACCTATTATGGTTCAAAACTTAAGCCTTATACATGCAAATCACACCACTATCGGAACACCCTTTAATTTTTAGGTTTATTTTTTATACTTGTTTATATAGCGAACTAAATTTAAATTACTGTTTTTAAAACTTGAGTCTATGTCTCCTACAGTTCAAAAAATAAGCACATATTCGTGAATGACACCTCTCTATCGGAACACCCTATAAGTTTTAGTATTTGTTGCTATAGCGGCTATAGCTATATATCATCTGTGAATATTTCAAGAGTCTACTACCTCTTACGGTTCCAGAAATAAAAGGCGCTGATAGCCGGACAGACATTGTAGCGAAAACAATAGGGTTACGATTTTGCACTTTGTGTACGGAACCCTAAAGACCAATCGGTTAATCGAATACTGTTTTAAGATATATTCGAAAAATCTGTAAAATATTATGTTTAGTTACTAAAGCACTCTATGAGCACATAAAATGAAGCGCATGAGATTCTCATAATATTTCATTGAATTCATGTCTGTTCAATGCTCACGAGTAACGCTGAGTGGATAATAATAAACAGCCAAGATCAGCGAGCTAAATACTTGGAGTTTCTATAAGCAAGTTGAAGTTAATTTTAAACAAAATAACAAAAAATTCAAAAAATTAATTATTTATTGCTCAATCCTGAAAATCTTTTAGTTTAAGATTTTTTCATAAATAAAGAGAAATATCCTTTGTTCAGTTTCTTAGGGTCCTTTTTACCCCTTATTGTCTTTCAATCAGTTTTGCTTTATTCAAATGATATATTATAAATAAATTTATTAAAATTATAAATTTTAAATTTTAGCATTAGTTTTAGCACTTTGAAATCTTTTTTTTTAGCATTTTTAGCATTATTTTTAACCAGATCTAGCTACAAAATATTTTTAGATCTGTTCACACTGTTAAAGACATAAAACTTTCAACCATTAGCATGTCAGCTTTCAACAAAGTAGGTTTGTGTCGCTTTCGTCTATGAAATATTTAGGAATTATAAAAAAAAATTTATATCAACAAAAAAGTTTGCCTTTTTAGGGATCTCCGTACTCGAAGGGTAAAAATTTTTCTTGCCCTTATCTGTCCGTCTCCAGCGCCGACAGCTACGCGAATTTTACTTGTATGGTCCTACTTTATGAGTAACTCGATAAACTCATGGACCTGGGGGTTTCCGGTTCAATTCCCTACCTGGAGACAAGCAAAAAGTATCGCTAGTAGAGTTGTGTTAAAAAACATATTGAAATTTACGCAGATTGCTTAGAACTATCTTAACAAGTATAATAACTAAAAACATAAAAAGTAAAGGGTGTTCCGCTAGTGACTTGAATTTTGTTCTAACAAACCACATAAAAAATCCAACAATGTAGCATAACTTTTAGTCATCATATATTGAATTTTAAAGTAATTTTTTATTATATTCCGCTTTTAGCTGCCACCATGTACTTTATGTGTAGATTTTCTCTAACCACTTTATCAATGGTTTAGCTGCACAACAATGAAATCATATATTTGCCATTAACGTTATGGTTGTTGCAGTAAAGTTAACAGAAAGAAGCAATAACAAAATAATATAAAATAAATACACAAAACCAATAAAAGAATTATTTAACTTTTCTTTTTTTTGTTTAATAAGAAAATCCCTTTAAACACATGTAAGTAAGATTTGTTGCAGCAAATGTACACAGCAAAATTCGTATTGTGGTTTTTTTTTAAATTATATAAATAAAATATAAATCCTATAACGACTAATACTACATAAAAGTAAATGGAGAAAAAAAGGAAAATGGAAATTGTGTACAAGGACCGCAAATATTTGGAATTTGATTCCACTGCAGTTTCTAATAAAAACTATTTCTACTTTAGATTTTGTTCAATTTTATAATTTATCTATTTTTGGGAAATATGTATAAACATAAGTTTCTGAGATTGCTTTAATATCATAAAATTTATGTCACATATATATTTTGAACAGAGATATAAATTTTTGGGGAATATTTTCAATTTTTGTAGGAATTATTTATTTTTCTAGCGAAAATTTTCCTTACTAAGAGGATGTAATTATTTACTTGACAAATAGATATGATAACTCTATTATAATGGGCGATTTCAATACTATTTACAAAATCTAATGTAGAGATGGAATTTTGCTCCAGTTCAAATTGGTTTTTGATCGTAATAATTTAACCACCCACCTAGATTAATCATAATTCTTCACTATTTGATTACTTTTTTGTTACCAATCTAAGCTTAGTGTGATACACAAGTCAATATCAGTTCCCTCGCTTAATTCTAGACACGCAGTTGTATCGATTTCTTGCATGACTAAATCCAAACCTCTTGTTAACCAAAAATGGTACCGAGACTATACCTTTATTTATTTTGAGCAGTGTTGTGCTCAACTTACTCAACTGGATTCATCTCTTTCTTTTCTATGACCTCTGTAGAGGAGCAAATTAATTTTTTTGAGCAGTATTGTAGTTAATGCATTAAATAAAATTATTCCTCATAGGAAATACATTTTTGCGAAGAATAATAAAAGGATCGAATGCAGGGAAATAAGAGTTGGCAAGGTTCACTTGCCAACTTTATGAGCTTTATGAGAATAATTCTATTGAAAACCGAAAAATTTACTAAAAATATAGAAATAAATTAAAGGCTGTTATTAGACACAAAAGAAAATAGTTTAGTATTAATTACTTTGAGGGATGTTCCCAATCCCAGTTTTGGAGAAAACTTAGATCTGTAGGTGTTTGTAATGATGATTTTATGGTAAATATTATAGACGTTGAATAATTTAAACGGCTATCAGTGCTTTCGCCAATAAATGAACACATTGATTTAGTCGCTACATTTAATAGTGACAGTTCTTTTACGTTTCGGAATGTTAATGAGAGTAAAGTTTTTATTGCTGTGAACAGCATTGAATCTAATTTCGTTGGTCTGGATGGTATTTTTCCTAAATTTCTTAAAATTGTATTTTCCTTTATTTCTAGATACCTAACGTATAATAACTTTCTCGTCGTTTCCAAAAGCTTGAAAAATTGGGAAGGTTAAACCAATTTTGTAGATAAAAATGTCCCGTTATTATGCTGATTTTCGTCCAATGAGCTGCTCACACTTTTTTCTTAAAATTTCTTAAAATTGAAATTCAAGTTCATCTATCCTCTAACATTATGATAAATCCGTTTCAATCTGGTTTTAGAAAATGTTATAATACAACAGGTTTTATATTAGACATTGTAGAAACTTTAAGACATAACTTAGGCAAATCTTTCAACTGCATACTGTTGACATTAGATTTAAGAAAGGCGTTTGATTTTATAAGTCATAAAATATTATGTAGTAAAATTTACAGTGAATTAAAATTCAGCAATTCTACTTTGTTATAATATTTTTTAACCCATAGATCTCAATATTTTGAATATAATGGACAAAAAACCGCAATATTGAAAATTAGAAGAGGGGTTCGGCAAGGTTCCATATTAGGCCCTCTGTTATTTATGATGTATATGAATGATCTCAACCGTAAAATTCTATTTTCGAAGTGTTTCACATACGCGGATGACATACAATTTCAAGGACATGGATTTGGTTTAGATTACCCTGTATTGTATTAGGATGCTTTTAAATATCTTAATGGGTTTAGTAAAATGTCCTTTGGAAGAAAGTTATTCCATAATCTTGACACTCTAACCGAAAATGATCTAATCATATAAAGAGTTTAGTGATTTTGATATACAATAGTGTTAGTTCTTGATGATCTTCCGAAGTTTAATTTCCCTAAAAGAAGTTCTACTACAACAAATTTGCTAATCAGCCCAAATCACTCGTCTTTACTTATGAGCAGATCTTTTGTTATAAAAGTTTCATGAATTTGGAATAATCTACTTCCAAAATTTTTACGAGTCTATTAACGAATTTAAAAATATTTAAAAAAATATTTCTGAGGTTTATGTATATACTGTTACTATATAGGTCGTAAATTAGTCAAATGTAATTTTAAATAAACTTCAGTATTGGTTTTCTATCACATAGGTTTAGTTTTTAATATAAATTTTTTATACAATTTTTATTGTCATATGTAATACTGAATTAACTAAACCCTTAAGGCCCATTATTATAACTTGCCTTTAGCTAAAGTTAGGATTTTGTTGGAGCGATAAGTAATTTTTCGTTATAACAATGAGGATAATGCTCATTGCTATAACCTGTCCTTATAGTACGTGATAGTTGAAAGTGGTTTTTAGCTTACTTTTAATAACGAAAAACTATTTATCGCTCTAACATAATCCGAACTTTAGCTAAAGGCAAGTTATAATAATGGGCCTAAGGGTTTAAATTCAAAGGAAATAAATACATAAAACAAATTATATAAAAGTAGTAAGCTTGGTTTGAAAACGTACTACTGGTCAACTTAAATTCACACCAGATAAATCTATAATTTGTATAATCGAATTATTTTTGTTTTTATTTTTATTATACTTTAAAGACTTTGGTCAGAACATACAAGTTATTTCTCATCCTCGTTTTTCGCTATCGTAAAGTTAAAGATATTTCTTTAAATTATTACTTCTGGTAACTATAACGAAAAACAAACTTTCTGGGAAGAGGGGTTATTACTTCCGAAATGCTGTATTTCGTTTGACACAAATACAAAAATCGGCTTAAACGTGATTTCTAGTAGACAGCCAGTCCACATATTGGCCATATTGCCAAAATATAAAATTTCAGATGCTATGGATTTTTCCATAGCAAAGGATATATAGAAAATAATGTTTAAAAAAAAGCATTATCTTCAGATTAAAATTATCTTCAGATAAGTCACCTACTTAAGTTGAGAATACCAAAAGACTTAGAGTTCTGTCTTACTTATCTCGATATAAAGCCCAACTTGAACGCAAATCATGAAACAATAACCCGGTAAAAAACAAGATACAATCTAATTTACTTTATAGGCGTCACACGGCCTTTGACTGAAAGTCTGAAGAGTTTGGCAATAATAAAGGTCTCCTCAACTTAAAAATAGACTAAAAGAAATTAAAAAATGGAGAAATTACTTGACGCGTCCACAACTGGATTATCCATTATGACGTGTGACATGAAATCTTAAACACCCTGTTACTCATTTATGTACTTCATGTGAAGGCTAGGCAAGAAATAATACCCAAGGCAATTTATATCTACTAAAATATTTGAGGTGCCACCTATAAATATTAACACGTAGCAGTTATTATAATTATTTTTATTTTTAATGCCATTCTTTGTACAGTACTTTCCCCCTAATTTTTATGATACTTACAGATACACACAGACCAATTTGTCTAAACTATTCAAGAGTATCTTAACTACTAAGATAAATAAAGCCAATTTTATGCGAATCATCAACTCTGATTCATCATTTCTGATTCAGAAGACAGCACAGCATTACTGCACAAACGCACAGTTATGGGGAAGTGCCTCAGCTTCAAACTTAGACAAAATTCAATCACGCTAAAATAAGGTTTTACAAATGATTGTAGTCTCACCCTGTCCTGTTAAAAACTCGAACATTTGGAAAGAAAAGATCTAAACGCGCCATTAGTTAAAGCAGAAATAAAGGGTTTTCTTTATAGAGATATAGAACTTTAAGTTGGCATTACTTTTCAAGATGGCGACCGATTTAACATCTGTCAAATGATTTATTCTTAGTTTAGTTTGGGAATTCATCATGAATAGACTCACGCCTGAGCAACGCTTGCAAATAGTGCCCAAAACGAGATAACTGTGGTTCCTGATTTTCATAAGCGAATTTTGTTTAGCGATGAAGCGCACTTCTGGTTGAATGGCTACGTCAACAAACAAAACTGCCGCATTTGGAGTAAAGGAAATCCTCAAGTGTATGTCGAAACTGAAAAACTGACTGCTTGGTGCGCTTTATGGGCTGGTAGAATCATTGGTCCGTACTTTTTCAAAAACGATGGTGGCCAGAACGTTATATATACATGATGTCCAGGAAATGTGGTTTCAACAAGGCGGCGTAACATGTCACACAGCTTGTGCCACAAGAGATTTATTGAAAGACACGTTTGGTGACCGCCTAATTTCACGTTTTGGACTCGTGAATTGGCCTCCAAGATCTTGTGATTTAACACCGCTAGACTACTTTGTGCGGGGCTATGTAAAGTCATTGGTCTATGCGGATAAGCCACAAACGCTTGATCATTTGGAAGACAAAATTCGCCGTGTTATTGCCGATATACGGACACAAATGTTGGAAAAAGTCATCGAAAATTGGACGTCCAGATTGCACTACATCCGCGGCAGCCGTGGGGGTCATATGCCAGAAATCATATTTAAAATGTAATGCCACAAGTTAATATTTCGATAAATAAAATTCATGTCAATCGAATAATCCATCGTTGTTATATTGCAATTTAAAGTTATATACCTCTATAAAAAACACCCTTTAGAAAATAACTTCTTTTGCCCAAATATCATTAAGATGACCCACAAATGTTAACAAAAGGGATGCACAATAAATTTTTGTGTACCAATTACTAGATTTAATTAAGTATATTTATATTTCATTTTCTATTTTACTTTTTATTTTACACTTAAGACTATAAAAGGTATATTTTTTAAATTATATACAAATTTCCCCGTATTATTGGTGGCTAGTTAGGCCAGGTACCACGCGCACTGCCCCAATCCAGTTTGTATATTGGTAGACTATGCGCATTAGCATAGGGGTTACTCGTGCTAACCTTCAAGGCTTTATCTATTGCAGTTCGCCTCGAACACGATATTAATTTTGTATGTGTTTTACCACGCCCACTATTCCAATGGAGCCTGTGCTTAGCTTACTAGTGCGAAATTCCAAAATGCTACTTAATTTAGTTCTCTAGATACACAATAATAATTTTTTACTTTGTATGGGGGTACCACGCCCACTATTCCAATTCAGTCTATCTTTCTTTAAACTATGTATGTTAATATAAACTGTTACCAAGCTACGCGATGATAAATATTTACTTTGTGCGGAAGAACAAACAAACAAACAAACATACAAACAAACTCATTGTGTGCTTCATATACATATATAGATAAGAAATAAATGCAATTCGAGTTTTATTAACATTGCTATGCAGTACAGTATATGCACTTGGTACGTGATTCAATTTATTTATAACTGGTCACGTGTTTAAACTACACTACACAAACTAACAGATTATTTTGTAGTTATACTATTATCGTTTACTCTACTATTACTATTAAATACCTATGATTCAACATAAAAATTATTTAAATTGGTTAGACAGACAAAAATAAGAAGGCGAACTTACACTTTTATTGTGCAGACACTAATATTTTGAGCCTTAACCTTATTAGAAATCAAAATAGTATATTTCTTTGTCCGTCAGTAAGGTGGAATTTTCTTTTCGTTTCTTCGATTAAAAATTCTAAATTAAATCTTGAATTAAATACACAGTGCAACACGGAAAAAAATAACCATATACGGACACCACTACGTGATAAAAGACCAAAAAAAAAGACCCCTGTCTCCCAGTTTTGCCCAAAGTCCTCCATTTTTATTCCTACTAGATTCGTGAACACTATATGAAACTTCGTAATTATTTATGATACAAATACCTTTAACAAACCATCTCATCTAGCTTACTTAAAACAAAATGTTACATTTTCCATTTTCTTTACATCACCAGTTGTCTTAGACTCTAATCACATATCATACTATACAACCAGCTTCTATTCTTTAGGATTGATTTTCAACACCGTCTGGTATTTTATTTCCCCATTACCCACAATATTTTTATTAGGAACGTCTTTTCGGGGCAGTAAGAGTTTTTGTTCATTCGGTAAAAGAGTAAAGGAGATAATGATAGTTCCTCTATATCGCCTCTTTTAAAGGATGGTAAAATAATCACTGACCGCTTGATAAGGCTGACGTTCTGGAAGAAATATTTGCAAGTAATTCTGACATGCGATGAACTGCTGCCCACGCTCGGCATAGTTTCAGTAACTATGCCAAAGATGTTCTTTCGACTGCGTGCGATTAAAAATGTTCTAGCTGACCTCAACATTCGCAAGTTTCCTGGTTCAGATGGGCGCTTTTCCAAGCTAGCGCGTCCATTGGCAACCCTCTTAAGGACTTTGCATCATGCTGGTAAATTACCACTGTGTTGGAAGGTTGCTAATGTAACGCCAGTCCCTAAAAAGGCTGGGGCCAACAACCCTGGTAATTGCCACCCAATTTCTATATGTTCTGCCCTTTCCAAAGTAATGGAAAATATGTAAAGTTTGCTAAGCGATGACTTACTAGCTTTCCTTTCGAAAACTTGTGTCACTCCATACACTATTTCGGCGAAAGTAAGGTGGTAGCTCTAGATATTTCCAAGACATTTCACAGAGTGTGGCATGTGCACTTTTGTCAAAACTTATTGCTTTTGGTATTGATGATAACTTTTCTCGATATATATCGAGCTTTCACACAGATCGCACCATACAAGTTGTTATAAATGGGATTTCATCAAACGAGTTCAAGATTAATTAAGGAGTACCACCAGGCTAAGTTCTTTCTCTTACCCTATTTCTTATTTATCTAAATGACCTTCTTTGTCTAGCTTCCAACCTACTCTTTTGCAGATGACAGCAGCATTTTCCATGTATGTATGTATATTCATTCAATATTCGGCCAAACCAGTTGAAGATCCAATCTCCACCCAAGAGACAATACATGAATGATACGGTCAATCATGATCTTGCTACAATTTCCGAATGGAGTCGCGCGAATAGAGCTGAATTTAATGGTAGTAAGACTCAATGTTGTATGCTTACGCACAGACAAGAATTCGAAAATGATGCTTCACTTTAGCTATGAATGATGTTAAAAATCAGAATTTCTCCAAAAATCTATTTTTTTTTTTCGCGAAAAATCAATACAAAGTTATAAAAACATATAATTTTTGTGTACGCAATTATTTTAATTTTTTTTTTTTATTTTGCTATTAATTTATCGAATATGCTTTATTGTCACATCGTTTAATCATTTCTTTATGATTCTTCTGTTTCAAGCAATTCTTCTTCTAAATTCCAGCAAATGTCACCTAACAGCGAATTCAATTTTTTACCACTGTACCAGTGTTCAAGTCTGGCCGTCACTTGATGGAATCGCTCTCCATGCTCGTCAGACTCAGCTGGTGATTGCTCAGCAAACTTGTTGAATGTTTAAAGACATTTTAACATTAATACGATAAAAAGCGGTAAGCAGTTGTCAGACCGATTAATTCCTAAAACGTTGTCAATAACCGCTTTTACAGAGTTCCATGCATTAAGCTCATCCATACTGAGGGCATCTTCAATTAAACTATCCTTCATTAAGCGACGGATATACGGCCCATGTAGCAGCGGTAATAAAACTTTATCAATTGATACAAATGGATTTTCCACAATGTTATTTTTTCGCAATTTAACTGTTTCACGTTTAAAACACATATTCTTAGTGTAACCTGTTTGATAATTCTTAAAAGAGTTATCACTTTTAAATCAGTAGAAATTTTTCAATTATGATCGTTTTATTTCACTACATCGAGGATTTTTTTCAATGATAAATAAGTATCTTTTTTGTTAGTACTTAGCGCGATTGGAATTGAATTTTTAGAATTTTTCATGTGGCTTTAACTGCTTTTACATGCATCGATGAACAATCACCAATTTTCGGGTCATAGGACAACACCAAATTTGTAAAATGATGATGATGACAGATTGCTCCATATAAGTGAACATCAGGTGCTAGAATATTAGCATATTTTAATTCCTTAGCCAAAAGAATTGTCTGCCGCTTTGAAAGTTTAAGATGATGTACCATAACGTCCAAACGGTAACCAATGGATGGTTGGTATTCTGATACTAATGTCTCTCATGGGGTTTTCAATGTTGATGCCATGTATTCTTCTGTTGTACTTGGTCTTCTGGAAATTGGAATATTTTCCGAGTGCGGCAACGGTAGTTGTTTCTGTATATAAAAATGTACGTAATTTGTTTCTATTTGTACTTTGTAATTTGTTTCTATTTGAACTTGGGGATCCGACCAAATCATTAGAACGCCAAAGGGCATACAATCAACCTCACCTTTCTTCCATCTATTTAATAAAGCCAAGCATCCAGTGCAAACGATAGATGGAGCTCACTCCAAATTACGAAAAACTGGCTGATTAAAGTATCGGTGATATAATTCTGCAAAAATCATCGAAGATTTTCCGCCGAAAGTGTGTAATTGTACGTTTTCCACAAACATAACAAAAATTATTAAAATCCACGTGCTGCTCCATTTTGATTTAATTAGTTTCACTCCTGAAAATTTTTACAACAATAATATTTTTGCAAAATTTAAATTTGATGCTTAATTGCTATGCTATTCTTGCCATGTTCCATATTTAAATTTTAGCAAAGTAGATTGATATGTACTATTGTGAATAAAATTAGTTTATATTAGAAAAATCGATGTTGCCACGGCAGAGTATTGAACTCATGACCATCTTTTGGTAGTCAACGTGCACCCTTTTAAAAACTCATCCTCAGGAAGAGAAGGTGAATCAGTTTTTTTGCCAATGTATTCAAAAAATATAAAACATCAAATAAGCGGTACGAAACAGGTGGTCTCTCAATGTCTCAATATCTCATGTATTTATTTATGGTATCGTCAATGTATATGAACCAATAATAATTACTCACATATTAAGTCTAAAGGATAAAAACAAATATACATACTTGTTAAAACCAGCCATTTACTGAAGCCGTACCCCATAACTGAACTCCATAATGTCATATTGGTTTGAGGATCGACTTGTGCAGTAGAAGTTTACAATATAAGCTGAGGTTAGAGTTTATTCCAATAAACCAGTTTAATTCGACTGCTTTTAACTTCATTTGTGTTAACTTTGGCACTATATGGCTTTTCCAAGGAAGGTGCGATCGAGGTGTATAGAGAGGTATTTTATGGCTAGGAGCTAGATATCATTTGATTATTTATACGATTCGGGGGACATGAGTATCTACGCAGTGTGAATGATATATGAGTACATTTTTGTTCGTTTACTTTTATTATAAACTAGCTGTGCCAACACACAGTGTGTGCGTCTTGACAATATTTTGTTCGATTTTGCTTTGAAAGTAGTCCACACCAAATCTTAAGACTCCTACTTATTTATTTTATATAAAGTAAATAATAAAGTAAATTCATCCATCCCTGGATGTAATTGTAAAATTTATATAAAATTCTAAAATTCTAAAAATTATTGTAAAGCTCTGTAAAAGGTGTTTTAAATTTTTTAATAAAAAATTTTTTAATAAAAAAATTTAAAAGCAAATTTTATTCAATTGGCTATTTGGCAGTAAATAATTCATATCTTGTCATAATTTAAAACACCACCATCTGTTGCGGAATCGTGTTTAAAAATCTCCTGCAACCGTGTTTAAAATATTTCTCTTTCAAAAATAAAAGATGCCTGAAAGTATGCAGTACCTATACATCGGTAAAAAATCAGCGTACTTTCACCGTTTTTTCTCCACTTTCTCTTGTCTTAATTTTTTGGAAATTTTTAAGGTACTTCCTGACAAAATTTTGTTAAAATCCATCCAGTAGTTATGCAAACAAGCACAGAAAGACAGACAGATAGGAAACCAGTTACTGTTTTATTATATGTATAGATTTCTGTAATAATTTTTCAAAATTGAGTAGGTGGTCTTGTCAATGTTATCATGCTACTTGGTCGCTTTCATGAATACTTAATAAAACTGTCTCATCAGAAAATGTAGATGTATGGATTTGGTAGCTTATTGGCATATCCGAAGTATACAACAAGTATAAAATGGGTCCCAATATGCTACCTTGAGGAACTCCGCCTTTAAATGGCTAAGGTGAGCTTAAAGATTTCTTCAATATGTATTTCCTCATACGTCTTATTTTAATTTATGTAAAGAGTCAACAATATGAATAATACTGTACATGTCTCTGTAATTAAAATCACCGTGGGTATATAAGATTCAACACGGCCTTATATAGTACTCTTACTTGTTTTACACGGTTTTGATTTAACACAGTTTGAAAATTAAAAAATGTTAAATTTTTTATACGATTTTATTCCATTTAGCACGATTCAAAATCGTTTAAACTTATATTGTTAATTATTAGTTTTAAGCTATTAAGGCCTAATTTGTTTTATGTTAATAAAAATGCAGACTTTTTATGACCTATTTTCCCGACGTTTCGTGTATTGTATGTTCACTTTATTAAGGGATTCGTCTATTTACATAAAATATAAAAAACATCATTACAATTTACAAATGACCAACAAAATTATTTATCAATAATGACTTACATACATTTAAAACAATATTTTGGTTATCACATTTATAATTTTGAAAAATTAGTTAAACATGATTACACACATGTATAAACACAAACATAAAAGACAAATTTTATTTGAAAAAACTATTTTCTATTACAACCCTATAACTGGCGCTTAGATTGTCAACGTTTTTTTTTTTGTTCATTGTTTTGTTTATTTTTTGCTGAATTCTTAAGCTTTCTGTTGTAAATCTCTTTCTCTCATTGTTTACTTTGACCAGAATTTTTATGTTCTCAAAGTCAGGTTTGTGATTTGTTTGTATTATAATTCACTAACTTTTAACGATCTAACACTTGTTAAATATATCAACATGTTTTTTGCTCGCACTAACGCATTTGCGATTCACTAACCTGTGGTTAACTAACGAAAAATACAAACAAAAATAAATGGCAATGCTGCTAAACAAAATGGCAAAATAGCGAAAATAGCGAAAAGGAATGAAAAATAATAAACAAAATATACAAAACTTTCCACAAAAGTGCTTCATTTTTTGTTCTTTTTTAATTTTATTTCTAAACAATTGTTTAAATTTATTTTTATAAGGTAGGTAAAATACATATGTATGTAATTGTTTTAATTATAAATATTAATTATTTTCCCCCATATTTATAAAAAATAAAACTTATTTGAAATGTATTTTAAAATAAATTTTGTATGCAAAATTAGTTCTAAAATAGATTTCAAATAATATTTTACATTTTACATTATACATCTAATGGCCGACTTTATCTTTTGATATTTTGATAAAGTACACGACACAAATATAGTTGCAGTTAAATTAACAATACTCGACTTGTCAAGAATAACAGCTGTTTTATAACAACTTCAAATGTTATTAAAAAGCATTTCTGAATAGCAAAGTCTTTCGTTTTGTTGTTAAACTTTTTTAACGAGTCAAGAATCGTTAAAATTGAATAGTAAATCACACTACAGGTATGTATTTTACACCGAAAAAATATTTCGCATTGCTATCTGTGTTGCCATTGTTGGTATTGCTCGTCGCGTCGTAAGATATTACTAAAGATTTTATTAAATTCTGCGGAAAATGATTAGATGTTAATATTTTCGTAATTTTTTCAATGTTTTGTTTGTGAAATTGTTTATCGCTGATGTCCAGTACCCTCTTGATGAAATTTTTGGCTGTGATAACTATTTGGCTCTTCGGTTGTGTAGCATTAAAATTAATTATTCTACCAGACGATGTGTTTTTAGCGTACCAGTCAAATGTTAGTTTGTCATCATCTCTGTATAATTTGGTGTCCAGGTTTAAACTTATATTTTATTTTTTTTTGTCAAATTTAATTTTTGTGGAATATGTTCATATCATAATTTTAGGAGAATTCCCTTTTTGTGCAAATTTACTTGTCAAAACAATAGAAATGTATTAATATTTTGTGGTCTATCAATGCATCCCTATAAGAAAACGTCGAAAACTACAAATACAAAAATAAAAGGTTAAGCCAATTTGTAAGAAAGCAAAACTAAAATTTTAGATCGGCTTCGAAATGAAGAGCGCTCAATATATCTTGGCAAAATCTTCGGTTTAAACGAAGCCACAGTAAGAACTATAAAAAATTAAATTTCAATTAGGCAATCCATAATTTCTGGAACTAAACTATCTGTTAAGTCTTCGTTATACACTAGAGATGTAAATAAAAGGTACAAATACACACTGTACGTACATATTTATCTATACATATGTTAAAATAAACATGAAATCTTGCTCTAAAACAATCCTTCTTTTTCACTAATTTTAATAGGAGTTAAGGAATCACTTATTTTTGCATACGATCAATGTCTTTATTTACACGGTTTCCTCTGGAACCAATCTACCGTGTAAAAACATAACTGTGTGTATTCTATTACAAACTGCAAACTGATAAAACAAATATAAATTTCCACTGAATAATTAACACATCTTAGTGTTGTCAATTCTGCTTAACAGCATATACGAAGACATCCCGCACTTTATTAAATTATCTCATTGATATAATCACTAGGTAAGTAATACGACAATCTACTCATGCTTTATTGGAGTTAAATTAAATTGGCTTGAGCAGTGTGGACAATTGAGATTCACAGTAAGTATAAGATTTACGTTACATACGGAAGCTATCACAATTCCAAGTAATGAAAAACAATGTGTTTTACAACCGTTGTATTTTATCACCCTTGGTATAAGATGTAATAATAAAGCTACCAGAAGCAGCAATTTTGCTGTGTTTTACAGTATTTTACTCTGTTGATTTTACTAGTTCTAACATTAGAGTATGTTTCTAGTATGTTTCTTTCATACTTTGTTAGAGCAATCTTCATACCCTAAAATACACTTGTATTATTTAGTGGACGATTAATAATAAAATCATAGAATTATGTATTTAAGTGACATAGATTTGATTAACAAAGTAATCGATATTTAAGTGCAATTGAATTATTCTTTAATATTCCTAGAACAAGCAAGCAGTGTGGTTGTTTAACCAGAAAATTCCAGTAAATCCTTTATATACATTGTGGTGGTGAATAAACAAGAATAAGTACGTTTGATAAAGCTAGATATTTTCATATTGAAAATTGATATACGAGGGCAATTTAATAATTCCGAGACCTTTGTAAAAGTATGTTTTAAGTTTTTAATTTTATATTATATATATTTATTTTATATAAAGTCTCCTTTAAGCTCGATACATTTAGTCCAGCTTCTCACTTTTAATCCAAATAATACAATTTGTTTCGGTCAAGTATTTTCATGTCCAAGTAATCATGCAAAATGTATTGATTCGGTTCAGATTCGTACAGCCTCAGATACCTGACGCACTTTCATTCTCCAATCATCTAATAACATTACATGAATTTTCTCCAATATTTCTGGCTTCACGAATTGAAGACTCAAATGTTTGGCACCATTTATGATGCTAGACTACAACGGAATAATCATCATGATATTTTTAAAGCTTTTACTATTTTTTTTTTTTTTTGAAGTGAAACCTTTTAAGGCAGTTAACCTTTTTGGTTGAAGAAAAACTATAGAAAAATCGTCACCCTACGCTGCGCAGACTGTTAATATCAGGAAAGTTGAATAAATCGTATACGTTTTTATTGACATTAAACGATTTTGAGAGGTTTGCAATATATTTTTTGGTGGCTAAACGAATAAAGATTTTGTATTGATTTTTTTAAAGGCGCTATTAGCAGCTACTTATGTTAATTTTTAGAATTTTTTTTTAAATTTTGAATGATAAAAAATTTCGTTCGAAATTAAAAAAAGTTTTTTTTTTGTAAAATTAAAATATTTTAATTCATGGTGCAACTGTTATAAATGAGGCATTGTTGCCTATTGGGCTGTTATCAAAAGAAGCGGCTGAGGCACGAAACAAACATTTCCGGCTTTACAGGCAGTATTTTGCTAGAAAGTTTTCAAGGGTTCAGTGTAACATAGAATTATTAATAGGCTTTTTCTATGGTCTGACCCACTAATTACTAGTATAAGACTCACTCCAAAAAAAAGATCATTACCTTTTACGAAAGAAGCAATTTCTTCCGTGCTTCCACCTGTACTTAAAGCTGAAGAGGATTCAGATTAGGAAGATGTCTTTGAAGAATCAGACGAAGAAAAACCATGGCACTCGTCATCACCTTAGTGCAAAGGAGAAGTGGTTTTAAATAAATTAATTGTTATAATTTTAAATAAAATTTATCGCTACAATAAGTTATTACTATGAATAAGTTAATTATTTTCAGATAAATAAAATACTATAAAGTAACAAATTACAAAAACATCTTTTTAATAATATTCTTGGCAGGCGGGGATTGGTAAGGCAGTGGAAAGCCTAAAAATGAATATTTTTAGGAAATTGATAAAAAAAATTTTTTTCAAAATTTTTTTGGTGGAATACCTCCCCCTGCACCTTTTATTTTTGAAAGCGGAATGTTTTAAACACTATTTACAGGACTATACAATAATTTTAGAATTTTACTCAGGGATGGGTACCTCTGTATAAAGAAATTACGTAAACCATAACTCTTATAGTGATAAAAGTAAGAGTCTTAAAATTTGGTGTGGATTACTTTCAAAGCAAACTCGAACAAAATATTGCCAGGACACCTAGATCGTGGCGGGCACAGTTAGTAATTTAAAATATTAGTCTGAGTTAAGAATTAAATATACAGCAGCTTTGTTTTTAATGTCAAGTGCTGACTTCGTTTAAAAGAAACCCGTTTTCACTTAGCTGAAATCCTGATAATTAAACATTCCGGATAAGTGAAAAATAAATCGTGTAGACGACGTATTTAACGGAATTCGACTGTATAAACACATGATAGGAATGTACGTGCATTACCTACACAGCAATACCCAATTTTATAGTAAATATTTAAATAATTTTTTAATTATTAATTCAAAGTAGTTATATCAGTCATTTCTGAACCGATTTTTAAATGTCCTCTTTATTAGCAAGTTAATGCTTACAGATTGGTGCCATTTTAAAAAGTACATAATTTTAAAAATTAAAGGGTGCCTTCATACAACATACATAATTTTTCGTTTATTATGAGTCGCAAAGGGCACCAAAATAAAATTTTAAAAGTTCGTATCACTAAAGCTCTTAATAACAAAAATTAATGCAAATAATGCTTGCAAAAAAAACCGACTTCAAAACAGATAGAAGGGCACCAATTCTAAAATAAAAATGTAAGAAGTAATCTGTAAGAATTAGATTTAAACCAAATAAAAGATGCGCCAAAATTAGAGGGGAAAAATAAAGACTATTTGAATGTCAAGGCTCTCCTTATTACTGTTCAAAAGTTAAGCTATTTTCACCAGCATCCGTCTTTTATGGGAGCACCAATCAAGCCTCTGTCTATAATGGTTTTAAAGATAGGGTCACATAGATCAAATAACATCACCTATTCGGACACCCTTTAATTTACAACTTTAAATTAAAGACCTGTTGTTATAGAGGATTTGGGCACAAAGATTCTTTGTAAATTTCAACTATCTGTCTATAACCATATATATCAAATTACATGAACTATTGGGACACCCTTTACATTATAATTCTAAATATTTATAATTGTTATCATAGCGGAGAAAGTAGTGGATATTCTGCCTAATTTTCAAGTGTTTGTGTTTAACGGTTCAAAAGATAGGGTCATATAGACCAAATTACGTAATTTATGGGGACACCCTTTAATTTCTAACTTCAAATTGTATGCTTGCTATAGTGGACTTTGCAATACAGGTTCCTTGTAAATTTCAGCTGTCTGTCTCTAACAGTTCAAAAGTTTGGCTACATACATAGAATTACATTAACTATTGGGACACCCTTTAAGTTCCAAATTCAAAATTTTATACTTTTTGTTATACCTGACTTAGCAATACAGGTTCTTTGTAAATTTCAGCGGTCTGGGTACAACTATTCAAAAGTATGGCCATATACATCAAATTAAATGAAAGGGAGCACCCTTTAATTTAAAATTTTGAGTATTTATACATTTTATTATAACGGTCATAGTAGTCGACATTCTGTCAAATTTTCAAGGCTTAGTCTATAACGGTTCAAAAGATAGACCCAAATAGGTCATATTATGTCACCTATGGGGACACCCTTTAAATTTTAAATTTATTTTTTTATTAATTTATGCTGTTGGGAGCTATAGCGGCACGCAGTTTTTTAAAATTTTAATTTGCTGCCCTTTACGGTTCTTAATACACGTAAAAAACATGTATGTTGTATGGGGACACCCTTTAATTTTTAATATAATGACCTGTTTTTAAAATGGGACCAACCTTGAAGCATAACCTTTCAAATAAAGCAAAAAATTTTAAAATCGGTTCAGAAATGGCTGAGTTCTGCGGTTACATACATAAAAAAAAGCAACATTCAGACGAATAGATAACCTCCTTCTTTTTTGAAGTCGGTTAATAATTAGGACAGAATGTCCATTACCATGTCCGTTATAATAACAAATAAAATATTTAAAATAAAAAATTAAAGGGTGTTTCTGATAATTGATGGCCAAATATTTCAACCGTTATAGACAGACGGTTGAAATTTACAAAGGTATAAAATTTGGAAAATAAAGGGTATCCCCATAATTAATGTAATTTGGCCTATATGACAGTATCTTTAGAACCATTATAGACATAATATCTACTACTAAGTTTTGTCTAACAAGAACTAACTACATATGTATATTTAAAATATAAATTGAAGGGTGTCACAAAAGTTTATGCAATTTGACCTACATGGCCCTATCTTTGGAACCATTATAGACATATGCTTGAAATTTACACAGAACGTATATTACCCCGCTATAGCATAAAGTTGGAAACTAAAGGGTGTCCCTATAGTTAATGATATTTAATCTATATGAACTTCTTTTAAAATATTTGTTATGCCGAGTAACAGGTTAAAAAAAATAATATACTAATACCAGTAGTATACTGGCTTCTGGCATCTGTCTCTTTCTAGTTCTCTACTCTATGAATGCTATCTATTATGTATGTACATATGTACTTTTCAGCAAATTCATATGTATGTACATTAGGCCGGGTCGATTTGTATGGAGGCAAAGAAATCGCTCAACGTTCAAGGAAAATCGTATTCTAGAGATCAAAATAAGAAACTTTGCCCAAGGCATCATAACTCTAAAATGAATTGAAATGAAATGGGTTTTATGGTCGAAATGGCTTCAAGATCTTTGTTCAGTCTTCAGGAATCAGACTTGTTGGGATCAAGAAATGTAGGACACACAACTATCCTGCACGAGATCGGGCTCAATGGACTCTTTTCACACATCCCTAAGCTAACTAACTTTATGATCACTGCGCTTGATTTCATCACAAGAGTAAATAAAGGCGAGTATGCAAGTGCAAAAAGCTCTCCATGGGATGCTTAAAATAAAAAAAGTTAGATTATGTTGCATTGAGGGTATTTATTCAGAAAGAGTAGAATCGGTAACACAAATATATAATCTCCATATAGACTACTATTCTGTAGTTAGGAAGTAATGATCGGTACTAGAAGCACATTGCTCTATTAGCACAAGAACCAGAATATGAGTTAGTATTACATCAGGTGGATGTGCGAGGATAAAGATGAATTTAAGACTCCCAGTAAAAAGCAACAGAATTAGACAGCTAATAGTCGGCTTCTTTAGAAAAATCAGATTGTTATTTACGGGTATGTGTGGGCTTTGAGACTTAGTGACCGAGCTAAATGCGTATAGTAAAAAATACAACCAGTGACCTATAACAAAAAAAAAAAAAAAAAAAACAATGTTAAAGCTTTGTTATGTGTTGAACTCTCACTGCATGTTTTAATTTAATACAATATTTTGATTTTTCTGATAACTCCTTGTCGATCAGACTTAAGAAAGAAGAGAAATGATAGACAACTAATCAATTGCGTTTTTAATGTTACGGATGATTCTATAATATTACTTAAATAACAAAGCAAGGTGGGCATCTAAAATAAAGGACGAAGAAAACAAAAAGGTAAGAGCTGATGTAAGAGAGTAGACTTTAGTCTAACCCCCTGTTTATTGTTTTCTTAAGATGAAATGGAATAAAACATAAATTCACATATACTTTTCTTTCAAGTTGATTAGACTAAACTTATAGTTTACACTTCTTAGAAGATGTAAGCGACAAGTCCTTAAAAAGATTGTGGCAACCAATAAAACGCATTACATGTCTTTTCTGTAAAAAAAAATTATTACGCAATAAAAAAATAATCGTAAAATATACAAACTCGTAGTTATAATATAATAAAAAAAAATATTTAGGTGAAAAATTTAAGAAAGTTTTTAGAAATAAAAAAAAAATTATTTAAGAGAAAAAGTTTCCCCAAGTATTATAGGTTTGGAGTTACAACAAACACATTAGCTGACAAAAAACAAACATAAAAGAAACTAAAATTCTATTAGTGAAAAACTTTTCTTTTTTATTATTGTTGTTGTTTGTTTCAATTGCTCCCTTTTGCGTCATTTTTTCTAATCGTTCTAAGATTAAAACTTTTATTTAATGAAGCGTAAAATATGTACACAATTATTGATAATTTTAATGTCAATTTAGTATTGCCTTTTTTTAATCCATAGAGATTTTCTTTACGCTGTCTAGGACACAAAGAACTTTAGTTTAACTTCATAAACGCTTTTCTCAACTGTTGTGAGGCAGAAGAAAGAGAAAAACGTTTTCTTTTTTTTGCTAATTTTTACAAAACAATTTTATAAAAGAAAAATAAGCATTAGAATAATAATATGCATAAATAATAGGAACGCGGCTATACCGCGACTGTTCCTGGCAGCAAACGCAAAGAAATTAAAAAGGCTACAACAAAAGTAAACACTAATAAATACTAATACACATATTTATTTGTTAAATTGAAACAAGTGCGAAAAATTAAGAAAACAAAACACTGGCACAGTGGGATTAAATATTTAAAATGTTTTTTTTTTTTAATTGTATAGAATTTTCTATAAATTTTAAAATTGTATCCAGGAATGGGTACCTTTATATAAAGAAAATATGTATACGTGAAACACTAAGAAATTAAGAGTCTTAAAATGTGGTGTGGATTACTTTCAAAGCAATATCGAGCAAAATGCTTCTACATAGTTTTTAAAATAAAACGAAAACACGACATTACGTATGAGTAATATTTACATTTCAACTTGCGAAAGTTTGTAACTTATACGCTATGCAAACGTTATAGATATTTTCCTGTAATGCATTTTTAGGTACTTAGAGAACATCTATACATATAATAAAACACTAACAGGACCATTTTTGTACGTGAAATATTTTTTGTTGCTAGATACAAATCGAAATACAAAACAGAAAAATTTGCATCAAAAAAAAAAAGGAAAAATACTAAAAATAACTACTAAAAAACTACTAAATGTGTTTTAGTAAAATTTTGTGAGGAGATACTTTTTTCCCGCAAAAACTATCTCAAATAAAAAAAAGTAGGGAAAGTAAGCAATATTACCGATTTTAAAGTAGTTCAAACTTGACAGCACTCTTTATTTTTGTCAGCGGGATAATTTAACCACTATCTACACACCTCTACAATAATTTTAAAATGTTTAACAAATTTTAGAATATGATCTAGGGATATAATAAGAAAATATATAAACAATAACTGAAGCACTATAAAAATGAATCTTAAAATTTGTTGTGAATTACTTTCAAGCAAAATCGAGCAAAATATTTTCAGGACGACCACGACATTGCGGGCGCAGCTAGCAATTATCTATACTTATAATAAAACTATAACAGGATCATTTCTGCACATGAAAAAAAACACTGTTTGTGGTGCAGATAGCACCTGTCCGTCTGTCTGTGTTTGCATAATTTAAAAACTACTAAATGCATTTTAAATTTATTTCGTGAGGAGGTATCTTAGTATCTTCGTTCAGATATAGGATACTTTTGTTCCGCAAAACTATCTCATTTCCAAGAGAAAATAAAGAAAAGCTGTGAAAGTACGAAATTTTATTGATTTAAAGGTACTGCAAACTTGACATCACCTTTTATTTTTGAAAGTCGGATATTTGAGTAGGATATTTGTTTAGAATTTTATATACAGCTTTTGTTCCTGAGTAATTACACAGTGATGGGTACCTCTATATAAGGTAAATATATAAACCATAGCTGAATAACTATAAAAGTAAGAGTCTTAAAATTTGATGTGGATTACTTTCAAAGTAAAATTCGAATAAAATATTGTCAGAATGCCTACGATGTAGCAGGCACAGCTAGTGCAAAAATAATATTAAATATTACTCATCACGTGTTTATTTTGTACTACTGTATATCCACTTAGAGATAGTAATTTTTTTTATTTTAAAACAAATAAATAAAATGAAAATGAACATGAAAAATAAGTGAAATTATGTTCTTTTCTTTTATTTTTATGTAGGCTCTTCTCGTTATTGTTTCGTTAGTTTGTTTTTTTGCCTTTTTCTAGTTTGTACATGAGTTTCAACATAACTTTGTATATCAAGCTAAGTGTTCCCCAGAGGCCTTTTACGCTTAAGCATTTAGATGAGGCATTAATTTAGATGATAACGATTAGAGAAAACAAAAACGAGTATTCTTAAGTAGAACAGTAGTGATTTTGCTAATAAGAAATTATTTGCAATCAAAAATATTGTATAAATATATAAAGACATTTTTAATTCGCTTAGAAATTGTTAAGATATGCAAGAAAATCAAAACTGTATTCCCAAAGAAGATGTTAAAAATTGCAAATAAGTTTTTTATGGATTTTAGCAATATTATTAACAACGAAAAATAAAGAATAAATATTGCTAAGCGTTATATGCGACAAAAACGGAGCATTAAACTTTACATTTGAAAATAGAAATACAACTATATTTTTCAAGAGACTAATTTATTATACCCTTCACCACAGGTGGAAAGGGTATATATAAGTTTGTCATTCCGTGTGTAATTTCTACAATATTCATTTCCGAC
Source organism: Phasia obesa (assembly GCA_949628195.1). Taxonomy (NCBI): domain Eukaryota; kingdom Metazoa; phylum Arthropoda; class Insecta; order Diptera; family Tachinidae; genus Phasia; species Phasia obesa. Next base: position 55,150,209 of record OX451216.1, read on the forward strand.
CCCATAAAGTATATATATTCTGGATCCTTATACATAGAGAAATTGATTAAGCGATGTCCTTCTGTCCATCTTTCCGTCTGTCCGTGTTAGTGTGGTAATGTCATTTGCCAAGGCACCAGAAGAGATACAAAAAATTTAAGCACACCAGTCTATCAGGCATAGTTTCGAAAATTTTGGTATTGCAATTCAGAAACATCGGATCATTCCTTTGGAGGCTGCGGGCCAAAAACCACGCCCACCTATTTTTTTTACGTTTTTTTTTTTAATTTTTTTCGGCTTTAATGATTCTGTTTTGCCTTTTTTTGTCAAATAAATATTAGACTGCGACAGGTAGATCGCAAGGAGTGCATACAGATCTCGGGGGATCAATAACCCCCTGCGCGGGGCTATTTTTGTTTGTTTTTAGATTGGTAGGGTTTTTCTGCTCTGATTTGTATTAGAGACCTTAATAGAAAGCAATACGCATAGAGGTAGCCAATGGACCCATAGGGTACCCACTGACAAATAGGAGCAGTTAAAAGCACCCCCCATGTGTCAGTCTGATGAAATTTTATTTTTTTGTAAGGATTTCTTTTTGCTTTAGTCTGACCATTCTAACTCAATATAGATTGGAGAAAGGTCCAAAATTTAACAAAAAATTTCAATAAAATTTTTAAAAAAAATATATTTTTAAAAATTTAAAAAAAAAAATTTTAATTTTTTTTCAAAAATATTTACAAAAAAATTTACAAAGCATTTTCAAAAAGATATTTTACAGAAAAATATTCGAAAATTTTTTTAAAAAATTTTCCAAAAAATTTTCGAATAAAATTTTACAAAAAATTTTTAAAAAAATATCTTTACAAAAAATTTTTATACACAATTTTCGAAAAATTAAAACAAAAATTTTAATATTTCTTTGAAAATGAAAATCATGACTGTAACATAACATATATTTAATATTAAGAATATACATATGTATGTATGTGTGTATATAGATAGAGTAACATATTTTTTAAATGCGTTTGATTTTTAAATAGATGATATCTCTGTTTTAAAACCTAGGTCCATTAAAAACATAAACATCATCAGAATACCGATTACAAACTGTCAAAAATGAAACGTTGTGGCTGTCGTCAACTTAGGCTAATTTCTATTTTATTTAACAAAAGAAAATGTCACAAAATTGCAAATTAAAAATTCATATGCAAAAAAAAGTTTTGGAGGCAATATTTATAATTTTTTGAAAAAGTTTTTTAATTATATAAAAGCAAAATAAGTATTTCTACAACAATGTCAGAGTTTACGATGTAGCTGTCGGCTTCAATATCATTAAGTAGCTGATAACACGGCGACAATTGTAGCAAACGGAATTTTTTTCATTTGTCTTCTATTTTTTTAACTCATGAATAATGATTTTTTCTAATACGAATTTATTTAAGTAAAGAGTCAACAATATGGATAATGCTGTACATGTCTGTATAAATCAAATCACCGTGGTGAAGGGTATAGAAGATTCGGCACGGCCGAATATAGCACTTTTACTTGTTTTTAAATCGGATTGGCTTACCTTCCAGTAATGAATAACTCTAATTCAAGGGAATAAGGATAATTTGAAACTTAATTTTGTTATTTAACTTTATAATAATTCCTAATCTTTAATAATAACACCGTAACTTTTTTCCTTTCTGTCTGTCTGTCTGTATATCTGTCTATCTGCCTATCTGTATTTCTGTCTGTCTGTGTTCGCATCACGTAAAAACTACTGGATGGATTTTAGTAAAGTTTTGTAAGGGGGTACCTTATTATCCTGATTAAAATATATATTACTTTCTTTCCGCAAATATCCATATTTGTGTGTCAGCTTTTATTTTTTAAAGGTTGATATTTTAGTAGGGATGATACCCTTTATATAAAGTAAATCCATTAACCTAAGAAAGCTGTGGATTGCTTTTAAAACAAGTAAAAGTGCTATATTCGGCAGTGCCGAACCTTCTATACCCTTCACTATGGTGATTTTATTTATACAGACATGTACAGCATTATCCATATTGTTGACTCTTTATATAAATTAAAATAAGTCGTATGAGAAAAATCTCATTATTCATGTTTTTAAGAAATAGATGACAGCGGGGACGCAGCTAAATGATAACAAATTCCGTTGTCGCCGTCTTGTCAGTTATGTACTTAATGATATTGAAGACGACAGCTAATGTAGCTGTAAACTCTGACATTGTTGTAAAAATACCTATTTTGCTTTTATAAAATTAAAAAACTTTTTAAAAAAATAATAAATATTTCCTTCAAAATTTTTCTTTAGGGTGTTTTTTATAGAGATGGCAATTCATCATAAATAGACTCACACCTGAACAACGCTTGCAAATAGTGCAATTTTAGATAGATTTATTGAAAGACACGTTTGGTGACCGCCTAATTTCACGTTTTGGACCTGTGAATTGGCCTCCAATATCTTGTGATTTAACACCGCTAGACTACTTTCTGTGGGGCTATGTAAAGTCATTGGTCTTTGCGAATAAGCGACAAACGCTTGACGATTTGGAAGACAACATTCGCCGTGTTATTGCCGATATACGGCCACAAATTTTGGAAAAAGTCATAGAAAATTGAACGTCCAGATTGGACTACATCCGCGCTAGCTATGGCGGTCATATGCCAGAAATCATATTTCAAATTTAATGCCACAAGATTATCTCTCGCATAAATAAAATTCATGTCAATCGAATAATCCATTTTTGTTTTAGTGCAACTTAAAGTTTTATACCTCTATAAAAAACACCCTTTATATGAATTTGTAATTTACAATTTTCTGAAATTTTCTTCTATTGAATAAAATAGAAATTAGCCTAAGTTGACGACAGCCAAAACGGTGGTCGTGTGTATATCCATGTAGCTATTTTGGCTTCAAAATAATCGTTTACCTTTAAACGTGTGTATTTTATTTTTGGCAGTTTGTAGTCGGTATCCTGATGTTCTCTACGTGTTTAATGCATCTGGGTTTTAAAACAGAGATCTCATCTATTTAAGAATCAAACTCATTTAAAAAAAATATGTTACTCTATATACATACATACATACATACATACATACATACATACATACATACATACATACATACCTACATATATTCTTAATATTAAAAATGTTGTTACAGTCATGATTTTAATTTTCACAGAAATATTGAAATTTATTTTTAAATTTTTGGAAAATTTTTTGTAAAAATATTTTTTTGAAAATTTTTTTATAAAATTTTATTCGAAAATTTTTTAGGAAATTTTTTAAAAAACTTTTTTCGAAAAATATCGTTTTGAAAATGGTTTGTAAAGTTTTTTGTAAATATTTAAAAAAAAATAATTTTTTTTAAAGATGAAACATTTTTTTTTTAAATTTTATTGAAATTTTTTTTAAACATTTATTGTACAAGTTACAAAGAATTAAAGATTCTATTATACTATTATTTTTTATGTACTAAATGTCTATATATCTGTGCAAAATTTTCTGTATCTGCTTTACAAATAATTAAAGTTCCGATTGAAAAAAGAATAAATTTTAAAGCCGATACAGAAAATGTTGCACAGAATTATAGACATTTAGTACATAAAAAATAATAGTATAATAGAAGCTTTAATTCTTTGTAACTTTTCCGGTGTAATTTATGTATATATATGTATGTATAAATGTGAAATTATTTTGGTTTTTCTGAAAACTGTTTGAACATTTTTTAATATAAGAAATTTTATGTAAATATGTATAGGTTTAAAAATGTTTTTATCATTTGTAGTAACATTTTATTTGCTTTTGAAAATTTTGTTTTTGAATGTTTTGAAATGCTATTTTTTTTTTAAATTTGATTGACAAAAAGGTTTTTTCAATCATTTTAATATTTTCATTCAATTAAATATTATAAAACTATTTTTATTTCCTGTCGAAGCTACCCAATGGTGTAGCGAAAAGTCGAATATAAAAATAAATTACAATATTTTTATAAAAAAGACCTAGAGCGTAAAAACTTAATTATGAATTTTTTTTTTATTTTTGAATTTAGGAATTTCCTGCTATCTATATTGTGGTAGAATGAAAAGACTAAAACAAAAAAAATCCTTTAAAAAATTTCGTCACATTGCCCCCTATGTGCCCTTTAACTGCTCCTATTTACCACTGGGTACCCTTTGGCTCCATTGGCTACCTCTATGTGTATTGCTTTTTATAAAGGTCTTTAATACAAATCAAAGCAGAAAAAACAACACGAACCTAAAAACAAGCTGAAATCGCCCCTCATATGGGGTTATTGATCTCCAAAAAGCTGTATGCACTCCTTGCTATCTACCTGTCGCGGTCTAGTATTTATTTGACAAAAAAAAAGCAAAAGAGAATCATTAAAGCCGAAAAAAAAAATTAAAAAAACATGAACAAATAGATATAGGTGGGCGTGGTTTTTGGCCCGCTCTAAAGGAATGATCCGGTGTTGCTGAATTCTGGTGCCTTGGCAAATGACATTACTACCCGAACACGGACAGACGGACATCGCTTCATCAACTTCTCTGTATAAGGATCCAAAGTATATATACTTTATGGGGTCGGAAATTAATATTGTAGAAATTACACTCGGAATGACAAACTTATAAATACCCTTCCCACCTGTGGTGAAGGGTATAATACAATACCAAAAAGTCTTCTCTTTTTTCTTTCGCTACAATTACTATCACCTTTTCCAATTTTTTTTTTTTTTGTGCTTTAATTCAAAATCACTTGATTTGCTATTCACCGGGGATTTGTCAATGTTAAAAAGTACTTTTTTTTCCTTAGTCATCCTCTAACTAAAAACAACGATAAAAAAGTAAAGTTCAAGCTTGAACATTGATTTACGTTACACTTTCTTAGTGAAACGTTTATCACAGTTTTTGCATTTTTTGATTTTTCTTCTTTATATTTGTTCTTAACGATGTGACGCTTTAACAACCAACGCGTAGGAAGTTTTTGTAAATTTCCAATCTACTGCTTAACTAAGGAAACAATAAGCGCATGCAAACATGCATATTTGAATGCATTAATGCATGAGGAACTGTGCAATAGTGTGTGTTTTTCGTATATTTTGTATTTAAGTATACGTGAACTGTGTTGCATGGTTTGTGACCTGTGTTTTGTTTTATTATATTTGTTTCGCGTGTAACATTTTGTATCTTGCATTTAAGTTTTATGGGGCTTGCGAAGATAACGAGAACGTAGTTGGTGAGCATATGTTAAATGTTATTTTCTAGTTTTTACCTGTTTTTTCAGACTGTGGTTTTAAACACTTGCCACAATAACGATGCAATAATTAAGTAATGAATTTCTCGCTTTTTAGACAGGTTTTACTCTTTGAATTCGGCAACGGTCTTTATCGAAAGGTATGACAAGAGTATAAAAAATAATTATAAATATGAAACTAAAAAATTCACATATTTAGATAGGTTAGGTTAGGTTAAAGAGGCAACTGTAATTCCACTGCTCACGAGGGACCAGTATGCTGGTCTCTTTGTAACACCTAAGCAAGATAAAAAAGACATGGAATAAAGAGCCTTGAATAAAGGGAGAAAGTTCAAATGGTAGAAAACAGAGAGGAGAAGGATGCCCCAAAAAGTAAAAATTAAGAACTGCCATTCAAGACTCATTCGGAGGTACAATCAGATAGATAGCTACGTAGCACCAACTGGGACTGGGCTAGAAAACAAACCCAAGCTCCTCAAAAGAGAATTGATCCTTCTTACTTCCAGTGGTAGTCAAAAATGTACGCATTAAGTAAGTGGTCTGCTCCGATATTACCTTATATTAATAAAATTTAATTCTGCTAAAGAGACATCCGACAGACACTTAAAATATCGTCGACCAATGTGCTGCAGACGTCGCTATTTCTGTACAGAGCAAAAGAGAATACGGAGGGCGACAATTTAATGCAAAATTTTTTTTGAAAACTCTATTCCGTAGATAACGCACTAAATAACATATAATTCTCCATGGTGATTTAGCATCAGAGACTTAATAATAAGAATTGATTTCACTTATGACTATACTGAGACATAATGTAACACAGGGAGCAGGGACCATTATTTTAATGTAGGGGGAATAACGAACCAGACCACTTGCTTGATGGTTCCCATTTTCTCTATTATTATAGACAACCGAAATGTAATTATGGCAACCTTATCATAGACTCACGTGCTACAACCAGCCTTTATTCTTGATTTTAGTGATTTCAGATTAACGACCATGGTATCCACATTTAAAAAGCTTCTGCCAGTAGTCATAAGTTGTTTGCTAGCAAGTGCCGTATATTCACACACAATGTACGCTGCCGTCGCAGCCTCCTCCAGGCACAGTCTGCAAGTATTATCTCCTTCGATTATCATCTTGGCTAGATGATACTTTAATTTTCCATGACCTGTCACCAATGCGGTTTTCCACCGTAGAGTACTTCTATTATATCTGAGTACCTTACTGGCCTTGCTGCCCTCTTTAAGCACCATTCTAGCCTACCTGCAAGTGGTGGTCTCTCTTCATCTTTTCAGGTTTAATGAGTCCACCTATTTTAGGACCTTAGCACTCATTATATCATTAACCAGCGAAACTTTGGGCTCTGGTCCACAGATATCTACAGCAGATCCCCCTTTTGCTAGTTGATCTGCTGTTTCATTCCCAGCTGTGCCTACGTGTCTCTTAACCCACATTTTTTTAAATGAACAGGAACTAAACATTACCGCTAACCATCACTGCTCGAAAGTCAAAGCTTTTCATTCAGCATGAATCCTAAGAACTTTTAACACTGGTAATTAATGAATCCTGAGTAATTTTAACTTTGGTAATTAAAGTGTCCAGAAAGTATTATTCTACTTATATAGATGTGAAGTTAGATAAGAAGATTACCTGGAAAATACACATTAAAATAAAGGTACGGAAAGAGAAAGGGATCTATCTATCATCAATATAAACGAGTTTGTGGTCATTGGTAAAGAATCTTACCGAAGTTAGAATACTGCAAAATGATGGTGCGACTAATAATAACTTATGCATTTGTTGTTTGTGGCCAAAGACCTATCAAAGGACAATTAAGCATAATTCTCATAATATTCTCGTATATTAGTTAGTGGAAATACCCCCGGGGGTTCCAATTGTCACTGCAGGAATATGGCAAATGCTTTGACGCGGTTCACTCGGAGAAAATAGGGGCACCAGACGCTAGGGTTCCTAGAGTCTAAATCTGGAAGAAAAGGTCTGTGTGTTAAAACATACGGGTCCTCTTCGAGGCCCGACCAGTGCCCAAAGGACTGGTACCACGGGAATCGGTGGCCCCACAGAGAGCCTATCCTCTCTGTGACAAGTTATTGGTGAGGTCCCTTCGGGGGTACACGTGGTGGTTGTGGTTTAAGATCGATTTATGTAGGTAAGGTGCAAGGTCGATCAAGTGTGCTGTTGCACTCTCAACAGAGGGAGTTTGGATAGTCTCCAAACCCCTAAGCAAGAGGTTATAATGTGGATCTAGGCTTGCCTTGGAAAGGCTTGCCATATTATATAAATTGCTACTCATTGTGACTGTATCACACACAAAAAGCGATTGGTGGCAATCGTAAAGTGTTGTTATACTACACAATACTAGTCTATCCTAAGTTTCACTCGGTGGTAAGACCACCGTGAGGTTAGGCCGAGTAGGCAGGTACTCACGTTAATCTTGTTCCACAATTAGTTAGTGGACCATAGCAAATGTCTTGACATTGGCGTGACTTAAAGAATATAAACACTCTGTTAAAAATAGAGTAGCAAACGAAGCAACATAGAGGGGATATGCTGTGAAATTTTGCGAACCAGAATATAGAGTTGAACTGAAAAATAATATGATGCAAAGAATGTACTTCAGTGGATAAATTTTTTAAAAATGAAGAGGGAGGCTACCGCTTGCAGATAGACTCAAATATTGCTGAAAGTGCCCCCGGTAGAAAGACTAAAAGCATGTTTGGTAATAATCGAGGTACCTCAAGTTGGATAACTGCTTTAGTAAAAGGTCATGGAAGCTTCAAGCTTATCCAGCTAGTGCATGAAATGGGGTGAAATAATATCGCATATGGTATATTAATGTCCAGCAAGAGATAACGGCTAGTGACCGTATATAGTTGGGGAAACGGAAGTCATAGAGAAAGAGTTTGCTTGCCACAAATTAAGTGGTCTGCCTTTGATAAGCTCTTCTCTTTGTAAATAAGGACTAAAGATGCTAATTTTTTTTTCAAATATTAATTATTTTGGTCTACTAAAGAATGCATAAGAGTATAATCGTATATCGTCGCGTTTCTTCTTAAACCACGTAAACGTCATTTTTTCAAAATTGACTTTTTTGGTTTTCATGGTGGAAAATAACATTTGCCACCAGACTACATTCTCATCTTAACAAGTTTGTATGAAAAATAAAAAAATGCATTTTCAAAACCTTGTAAGCGCCATACAAATGACATTTGCATGCAAAATATAATGGTTTTTATATTTAGAGTTGGAAATGTTAAAGACTCAACCACTAAGTTTTTTGTATTTAAGAATAAAAAATTCAGGAAAGTTTCAGGCCAATTGGAGCATTTTTGGTAAAGTTAAAAGTTTTTTTTTTGATAAATACAAAAATAAATGTTAATTTACACACAGAAATTTGCGATTTGCTGGTTGCGCCAAAACCACGTAAGCGACAGATTTGGCTACAATTAATTGTAAGTAACAAATTAAAAAAAAAAAAGTTTTTATAACCTTCACAGAGTCACATAGCCATGTTTTGTAAAAAAAATTGTTTTGGCAACACTGAGTTTTATACTTTGTTTTTAAAATACTTTAAAAATTGTTTTTCTGTTTAATTGAGTAGGCCAGCAAAAGGTTGGCAAAAAGAAAATATAAAAATATATTAGTTTTTTCATATAAAGCAAATTAAAACTATTGCGTTTAATTTAATTCGGGTTAATACATTGGCGACGAGTGTAAAAATCATTGAATATACAAATACAAATATTTGATTAGTGACTGGGCATTAAATTGCGTATAACTAAAGATAAATTGAAATATTGGTATGTTACCGATTAAATTCGGCATTCTTTGGAAAAGTTAAATGTGGGCTCACACAAGAAGTGTAGACACATTGTGGTTTTGATTGGTAATTTTGATTTGTTTTACTAATTTTGATCCATTTAATTGCAGTAACTTTGTGTGATACGATGGCAGAAGTCATAAGACCTTTCCTTTGTTAAGCGATAGAAAAGTCATTGTTACGCCACGAGTGGGAAAAATGGCTAAGGTCATTTAAACTTTATTTGGCTGCGGAAGAAATAGTCGATGATGTAAAGAAAAAGAATAAGCTCTTACATTTGGCTGGGCCCCAATTACAAGAAGTTATATTTAACATTCCTGGTGCCCTAGTTGAAGGTAGTGAAAAGGAAAATATACAGACATATGAGGTGTTAGTAGAAAAGTTAAATGAATACTTCTCACCAAAAAGAAATACAACTTTCGAGAGACATTTGTTTCGGAATATAAATCCTACTGAGGGCGAAATTTAACAAGTTTTTGTTGCGGTTGCGTCAACAAGTGACAAAGTGTTATTTTGGAAAAACTAAAGAGGAGATAGAAGAAATTTCTATTAAAGATAAGATAATAGATTCATGGGCGCCTCTCGACTGTTGGAGAAGGAACAGAGTCTACTAGAAATTATAGAAGCATGTCAAGTGTATGAGCAAATAAATAAAACTTCTCGCAGTATGCTAATGCCCACTGAACAGGAGCAAGTAAATAAGGTTTACAGTAAAAGCAATGTTCAGTCATATTCTTCAGGTGAATGCAGCCGATGCGGAAGAAAGGGACACTTATCAAACTCTTTTGAATGTCCTGCGAAAAATTCGAAATGCAATAAGTGTTCTTCGATAGGACATTTTGCAATAAGATGCAGGACCAAAAAAAGAAAAATTGAAAACGATAACTACGCACCTTACAAAAAAAGCGAGCTTTTGCTAATGTTCGTTGCGTTGCTGAAGATGATAATTTTTCTTCAGAACTTCGTGAATTTGGTTGTTTCAAAATCGGAAATGGGGAAAAAAGTGACGAAAATATATGTTGTTATATTGGTGGAAAAGAAATGTCGATGATAATAGACTCTGGCTGTCGTTTCAATCTAGTAGGAGAAAAGGATTGGTTATTTTTACAAAATTCAGATGCAGTTATATGGAATATACGCTCTCATTCTGCAAACAAATTTAAAGCATATGCTGCCAACCGTCCGTTAGAAATTGTTGTCGTGTTTGATGCTCCAATACGTACGGGTAACGGTAACGAAATAATATCTTCTTTTTATGTTATCAAGAATGGCGACCAATCACTCTTGGGCAGAGAAACAGCTCTGAAACTTAGTGTATTAAAACTGGGATTGGACGTGTACCATATTCAGGAAAAAGAGCATTAACCCTTTCCAAAAATACAACAACCAGTACGCCGTGTTCCAGTTGCGCTGGAGGATAAAGTGGCCAACAAAATAGATGAGGCATTGCGGCTTGATATAATTGAGCCTGTTGTAGGTCCCAGTAAATGGATTTCCCCCATAGTTATAGTTCCAAAAGGAAATGATGACATTCGAATCTGTGTAGATATGAGACGCGCTAACCACGCCATTCTGCGCGAAAATCATCCCTTGCCAACTTTTGAGGCATTTATGAGTAGACTGAAGGCAGCAAAAAGCTTTTCTAGACTAGACCTCAAGTCAGCATACCACCTAATTGAACTAGATGAAGCAAGTCGTGAAATCACAACTTTTGTAGCACACAAAGGGTTGTTCAGATATAAACGATTGATGTTTGGCTTGAACTCTGCTCCTGAGATCTTTCAAAAAATTATGGAAGGAATGCTTTCAACATGTCGCAACGCCCTTAATTATATCGATGACATTATTATATTTGGAAACTGCGATGAAGATCATGATTTAGCGTTAAAAGAAGTTTTAGAAGTTTTGAAGAAAAACAATGTAACATTAAATAAAGAAAAATGTGTATGGAAAGTTAAAAAGCTCATGTTTTTGGGACATGTACTATCGGCAGATGGTTTTGCTGCAGATCCTGAAAAAGTGAAAGTTATACAGCAGTTTCGAGCACCAGCATCGAAAGATGAGTTACGCAGTTTTTTAGGATTAGTGACTTATATTGGAAAATTTTTGCCTGACTTGGCAGATGTGACCCATCCCCTGAGAATATTGCTTACTAAAGATGCAAAATTTGTATTGGGTCTCATACAAGAACAAGCTTTTGGCAAATTAAAGGCGATGCTGTCTAAAATATCAAATCTATCCTACTTCGACCCAAAATTAAGAACCCGTGTTGTCGCTGATGCAAGCCCTGTAGCATTGGGAGCAGTACTGCTCCAGTTCAAGGACGACAGTAAACCCAGAGTGATCTCTTTTGCAAGTAAGAGTTTATCTTCTACTGAGAAAAGATATTCTCAAACTGAGACGGAGAGCTTGGCCCTGGTTTGGTCGGTTGAAAGATTTTATTATTATCTAGCGGGATTATATTTTGAGCTGGTAACTGACCATAAACCTCTGGAAGCCATTTTCAAACCAACATCAAGACCTCCGGCCAGAATTGAGAGGTGGTTGCTAGAATGCAGGCTTTCAAATTTAAAGTAATTTATCGTCCCGGAAAAGAAAACATAGCAGACTCATTATCCAGACTATGCAAAGTATCTGACGAGAAATCTTTTGATATGGACTGCGAGGAATAAATTTTTCATGTGCTAGAGAACACAGCTCCAGCAACTTTAACCATTTCCCTTATAAGCAGTGAAAGCAGTAAAGATGTGGATATATGCAGTGCAATTTCTAACATGGAAAATGAGTGTTGGGACTCAAATGTTTCCAATCCGTACTTTGTTTTCCGTTTGGAGTTGTCAGCCATTGGATCAATTTTGCTACGTGGCAATCGCATTGTAATACCGAAATCTTTAAGAACTAAAGTATTGCAGTTGGCACATGAAGGGCACCCTGGTGAGTCGGCAATGAAGCGTCGTCTTCGTTCTAAAGTGTGGTGGCCATTAATTGACAGGGAGGCTGAGAATTTTGTTAAAGCTTGTCATGATTGTCTTCTGGTGTCACAACCGTTAAATCCAATCCCAATGCAGAGACATTCATTTCCGAATGGGCCTTGGCAAATATTAGCTACTGGTTTACTTGGTCCGCTCCCGAATGGCGAGTATGTTTTAGTGCTTATCGATTATTATTCGCGGTACCAAGAAGTTGTTATCTTGAAACGTATTTCTTCTGAAATCATTATTAAAGCTATGAAGGAAATTTTTTCCAAACTTGGCTTACCCAAAACAATTAGAACAGACAATGGTAGGCAGTATGTCAGCAATGAATTTAAGTGCTTTTGTGCGGATAATAATATATCGATAATAAGAACACCACCATATTGGCCACAGGCAAACGGAGAAGTGGAGAATATGAATAGGTCTCTGGTAAAACGGTTAAAAATAGCCGCAGCAAACAAGCGCGATTACAAGGAAGAAATCTAAAAATTTATACTAATGTACAACGTCACACCACATGGTACAACAGGTTCAGCTCCAAGTGAGTTAATGTTTAACAGGCGTATTCGGGACAAAATTCCGGGTATTGAGGACATCGCAGAAGAAGTTATTGATTCATCTGCTAGAGACAATGACTTAATAAATAAACAGAAGGGAAAAGAGAAGGCTGACACAAGCAGAAGGACAAAAGCATCAAATATTCAAATAGGTGATAAGGTGTTATTAAAAAACGTTATTTTTCCAAACAAACTTACTCCGAACTTTGATAAAACATGTTATGAAGTTGTTGAGAGAAACGGTAGTGAAGTCAAAGTTGTTGGAGGAGGACGAACATATACGAGAAATGTAAGCATGCTAAAAAAGATTCCAGACGCAAGGTTTCCAGAAAATACATCACTTCAACAACGTTTGAATACTAAGTCATCTCCTGATCTCGAAAAGACGCAATTGTTGAATAACAACTTGGTTTCACCTTCCATCAATGATCAATCATCATCAGCCCATTTCAACCTACCAAAAGCCTTACCTAACCGGCAGGGTTGTACTGAGAATGATGGCGTTGACTTGGACAGTCCATCCTTTGCTGCTAAAGAACCGTTGAAACTAAAACTAAAAAAGGTGGAAGGGATGTGGCAACACTGAGTTTAATACTTTGTTTTTAAAATACTTTAAAAATTGTTTTTCTGTTTAATTGAGTAGGCCAGCAAAAGGTTGGCAAAAAGAAAATATAAAAATATATTAGTTTTTTCATAGAAAGCAAATTAAAACTATTGCGTTTAATTTAATTCGGGTTAATACAAAACCCATATTAAAGAAGTTATTAAGTTTTTCGTTTTCTGAAGAACGACTTTTTGGCGCTTACGTGGTTTAAGAATGAACGCGACGATATGTACTTAAGCATTGAATTTAATCATATTATATTCAGAATTGTTCCTTTGGACATATCGTGTATTTATAGAGACGGAGAAGTAAAAATTGCCAACACTGTTTACTATGACAGATGTTCTGACAACTTCGGTTGTTTTGAGGTTAGTTTAGTTTGGTAATTTATTATGAAAAGACTCACTCCAGCAAAATTATTCAAATTTATTTGAAAAATCATTGTTTAATTCGACAAACTCATCAATCATTAAATGCATTTGCTGGTGTCCATAATCGTCCATCAGAGCAATTAATGCTAGAAACTAAGGAATGTTTTCTCTTAACGATGTTGATGATGTAAATGTGGCATTTCTTCAGGGTTCTCAATAACTAAACTTATATCAATCCACTAAATTGGTAAATTTTTCATAAGCGTTTTGATTTGTGAGCTTACAAAATTCAAGTCGAACAGGAATTCAAGTTTCTTGATCCTCGTTTGTGCTGTACATATAAATAATGAGCCAAAGGAAATATTGCTTTTGACCCACAATTTTATTTCTAAAATTTATTTTTTTTCAAGACAATACTACCTCTGCGAAGCATTTTGCTTGTCTGCAAAAATCGAACCCGCAATATCCAGACTGATAGACTAGCAATCGGACTATCGAGGCACTCTCTATTTTTTTTTTTTTAATTTAATGATGAAGCACACTGTGAAGATTGGACCATACACCATGTACGTGCTAGCTGTGGTAGCTACATACGATATTCAAATATTAATGCCATAAAATATATTGGATATTTGAAAGTTTTTCTATTTTTTTTTTTTAATTTAAAATTCCCTCTATAAAACCAATTCCTTGAAAATAAATTGTGTCATATAAAATATTTCTTTTAAGAGTTTAGCTAGAAAGATTGCCAGTAACACTCAAGGTACTAAAATTGGTTTTGTTTACTGTGTTTTTCGTATGTCAGGGTTTTCAAGTTTTCAAAGTGTTATTAATTGTTTTAAATCGAAAACTACAAAAAAACCAATGTTTCTTGAGTTTAGTTGCCAAAATATCCTTTGATGGCTACATTTTCTAACACAATTTTTTACAGCTGTAAGAGAGTTTGTTCACTTATACATGTGTACATATGTATGTATGTATGTATGTAAAAAGTATGCAGATTTTTATTCATGTATTTTTGCCACACTTTTTACTTTTTTTACTTCTTTTTGGTTTCCAATCGTATTCATATGCATCACATATTGTTGAAATTATTACTGTATTTGTTCTTATTTCACCAAGAACTTTTTTGTTTCCATCATTTGCTATTGTTGTTTACGGTTCTTATATATTTTTTTTTTTTTTTGTTTTCATTGTTGCAACATGAAAAGAAGAACATTTGCTTGTTGAACGTGTCAATTTGCATGTGGCTTAGAAGATTATTTTTGTTCTGTTTTTAAACTTCTTTTTTTTTTGTTTTGCATTAAAACGTTTATATTTATCGTGCTTTGTTTTCTATATTTTATTTTCGACTTCTAAAAAATATCTCTAGTTGGCCATAAACTAACAAAGATAAAAATGGCAAAAGAATACAAAAATAAAGAAATCTAAGCTGAAATTGAATCTTATAAATCAGTAACAAAAAGAAGATTTAAGAATGACAAAGATGCAATAAAATTGTTTAAAATTTACTCATGTTCAATGGAAGATAAATTGAGAAACGTTTCTAGTTAGATAAGTTATACAGTATTTTATGTAATAATTGAAACATAAAAAGTTTAAGTAAGACTACAATTTATTTGAGTTTACAGGATTAAGTTTAGAAATATATGTTAATAAATTTTTGAGTATTAGATTTTATGCGAATGAAGTTTTTGAATAGTTATAGCAAACAAAAACGTTAAGTTTGATTGTCTACAAGTATATGAGAGGCTGGGGATTATTTAACATATTAATTTCTTATCAAGGTTTTTATCAGTCATGAAATCAGTCTTGCGACAAAGTCACCGTTTATCAGTAGGGGTCACGATCCGGTCCATTCTATTATAGGCTGTTGTATAATAGAAGTATTAATGTATGATATATACCGAAGTTTATTGAAGATACCATGAATTGATCACGTTTCAACTACTGAAGTATTAAGAAAAAATTAAATAAAGGCTTTTATTTATATTAAAGGCCTTTGTAGAGAGCAATACACTTAGAGGTAGCCGATAGACCCACAGGGTGCCCGCTAGGAACAGTCAATAGGAACATTGTGCCTATAATCAGAATTGTGAATTTCCTTTACATAAAATTTCCCTTAAATAAAGCACGTTGTGCTTTAGTCTCACCATTCTCACGCAATATACATAGATAGCAGGAAGGTCCAAACTTTTAAAAAAATTTGTCTGTAAAATGTCTACAAAAATTTCGATATTACAAAAACTTTGTTAAAATTTTTACAAAAATTTCGATAAAATTTTTACAAAAATTTCGATAACATTTTTACAAAAATTTCGATAATATTTTTACAAAAATTTCGATAAAATTTTTACAGAAATTTCAATAAAATTTCTACAAAAAGTTTTCGATAAAATTTTTACAAAAAATTTTTGATAAAATTTTTCCAAAAAAAGTTTTCTATAAATTTTTTTTTGAAAAATTTTCGATAGAACTAACCAAAAATTTTCGATAAAATTTTACCAAAAATTTTTCGATAAAATGTTAACAAAAAATTTTCGATAAAATATTTACAAAAAACATTCTATAAAATTTTACAAAAACAAATTCTATAAAATTTTACAAAAAATTTTCGATAAAATTTTTATAAAAAATTATCGTAAAATCATTTATTATTTGTTAATTTACAATTCAATTTTTACGAAAAATTTTCGTAAAACATTTGCAAAAATTTTAATAAAATTTTGACCAAGAATTGTTTATCCAAAATTATTAATAAAATTTTAGCAAAAAAATTTCGATAAAACTTTTACAAAAAATTTTCGGTAAAATTTTTCCAAAAAAAATTTCATCATAATTTAAAAAAGAAATTTCGATAAAATATTTACAAAAAATTTTCGATTAAATTATTACAAAAAATTTTTGAAAAAATACTACAAAAAATTTTCTATATAAATATTACAACAAAATTTCTATAAAAAATGTTCTGTATACAATTTTAGCAAAAAATTTACAACAAAATTTTTACAGAATATTTTAATAAAATTTTTACATAAAAAAATCGTATTAATGAAGCTGAAAATCATAAAAGTAAAAACCGAATGTATATTATTGTGAAATTGGGAAATGTAAAGTTAATGGAATAGCCAACATTGCTATGGTGAAGGGTAAATAAAATTCGGCATGGCACACTTGTTTATTAAATAGAATTTATTTTTTTCTTGTGCAGCACATACCTAATATTTTTTTATATGGGTAAAACCTTAGTGTCTTAAGTACTACTAGATTGAGTAGGTTTTGTCAAAATCGATTAACGAACTAGATTTTGTTTTGTATGAGAAATTTAGTATTGTCGCTCGAAATCTCGTATGTACTAGACTTCGGTGTAATGTAAATGCACTATTACTTATTATTTTTGTTTTTTGTATGATATATTGTGTTAAAAAATATTTATTGCCCTTCAGTCGATTTGATACTAAAGCCATAACCAACAACAAACAATATAAAAAGTTCAAGCCATTCGCTTCACTGTTAAATGACAGTTGCCCAAAGCAAAACAAAAGCACGAGATAACATATACGAAACATAAATGTTTTCCAGAAAGCCGACTTCATGACAGACGGACATTATCGTATGTTACTTAAGCAATCTATTCAAATGTGTTTGGCATGTTTTTTCTTACAGTATAAACAACATGACTATGTTCATTTATTCATTTTTTATCCTAAATGGTAGGATATTTGACATTAGCAGAGTTATTTTTTAGATAGCTCAGCTTTAATACTAATTGGTTTGGGGGACATCTTGACTTAAGAATTTTGGGAGGTGCACAAATAGTTAATTTTTTTATCCTTTTTATCCTTTTCACTTATATACGGTGTTGGAAATGATATTACCAAATCATGTAGGAAACATTTCATTTAAACATTGATTACGCTGCAAAGCACAACGATTGCTTTTCCGTTTTTAGCTACTAGCTCAGCATTTTTCCAGCCATATCAACACCTCCTTTCATTGAAAGAGAATTGTAGGCAAATTTTTTGAATCGACAGCAAAATTTGGTCGTTATGAATTGCTCTTGTTTTTGTGCTCACTATATATAACGAGAGTAGTGTCAGGAAAATAGATGCAAGCTAATTCTTACCGTAAAACGTTCTTTCTTGTCTTATAACAACTTTGGAGGAATTGACATTTTAATTTTCCGGTTGGTAAGACCATTATCATATTTCTTGCAGAAGAAGTTTTTGTCCAAGATTATAGCATGAAAATAGTTGTTCGCAGTTACATTACATTATGTTATTTTTTCGTTGATTTCATTCTAAATTTTCAAATAAAGGTTTGCCCAAGTCTGGGTGTATTTTCCATACATAGTGCTATATTTGGCAATAAACAACGCATCAATATATATGTTATTGCCAATAATGTTATTAGGATACATAGATGATTGATTTTTCTATTATGCTTCTCCTTCTTATTATTGATCAAAAACATCAGGATCAAAAACATATTAATTAACAAGAACAAACTTAGCAAACATCATAAAAATCCTACTGCGAATGACATGTACAATAGCAAAGAAACATTTGAAACATAAATTTTTTTTTAATGGTCTACTTAGAAAAAAAATTGCGGCTTTATATAATGGTAATAACAGTGTCAACAAAATTGGTTAAAGTTATCCAAACAGAAAAAATTAAATATACAAGTTTTGAGACAAATCTTCTAAACTAAAATTAAAAGAGAATGAAATTCTAATTAAAAGTTTGTATTTAGAGTATTACCTTAGATTACAAAAAGATCACATGTTTCACAATTGGCCTAGAGTTCAGACCTTCTAAGTCCTCGATATTCTAAAAAAAAACCAAAGCATTTGTTACGACTGTGATAACGCAGGCCATTAGCAAAGATAGTAAAATCTGGTTCCTTATTTTCAAAAAATACCTGAAGATAGTAATCAAAATGGAATACAAAACAGCAATTCTTGGAATTTTTGTCTGTCTCTATTTGTTCACATCACGTAAATACTACGGAATGAATTTATTTAATATTTTGTGAGGGTATTTTTTTAGGGTATTTTTTTCCACAACAAAATCTCATTTCCGAGATAAAATAGAGAAAAACTAGTGAAAGTATACAATTTTACCGATTCAATCGTACTGCAAACTTGGCAGCAAATTTTTTTAAACACTTCTTACAACAGTTTTAGAATTTTATATAATTTTTAGAATTTCATATAAATTTTAGAATTTTATATAAAGCCTTTATTCCTGAGTAATTACCCAGGGATGGGTACCTCTTCTTGCCTTTATATAACTAAAGCATTATAAAAGTAAGACTCTTAAAATTTGGTGTGGATTACTTTCAAAGCAAAATCGAACAAAATATTGCCAGAATGCCTACAACAGTGCGAGCATAGCACTAAATACATTCTTAATTTAGACTTACTCATACGTAACAGCTTGATCAGATCTCTATTGCCTTTCCCGTCCAGCAACGATTTCGTTGTCTGTAAACATATCGATGAATTAGTTCACATTGTGTCAGTATTGCGTGTAAACTTGTCTTTTATCATCCCATACGGGGGTATACATCCCCACAACTGACACTTTTATCCAAATCGGCACCCGCCCGTGCCAATTCGTTTACAACTACATTCCGTACTATGTCGTAATAACCGAGTACCCTGCACTGCGTCTTGTTCATTGAGAACTGGTAGTTCTATTCGACGTTTGGCTGACTGTCCTTCGATGTAATACACTTATTGTCTAGCGCCTTTTAGCCGCTTGACTATCTATATAAATATCTATATTGATTAAGAATAGCGGCCTCAAAGAAAGTAACCTAGCAGTTTTAAACACCGCAAAAAATTCGGCTTGAAAAATGTCACATAAGTTTTCCAGTCTGCCTATTTGGAACTCATACCAGAAGAATGAGTCTCCATCATAAGGACTTCTGTAAAAGTTGTCAAGATGAGGGAGAGGAGGTAACTCTCGAATACCTCCTTTGACATTGTTCTGCGTTAGAATACCAACGCTGCCAGCACCTTGGACAACGGTGCTTCGTAAACCTCTCTTGCGTTTCACTGCTGGAACCGAGTAGGATCAACTCCTTTCTTAGGAGCTGTGGGTGATTTTTCAACACGCTGCCACTTGGTTTTGGCGAGGCATAAACACGCCTGTCGATAACCTGTCTCAGCCAAGCTGCACTCCATGATATCACCTTATTTTCATTTTCTCTAGTCTATATCTGTCTAATTCTGTTTTATATTATATATTTCTTTCTTTTCTACTTCTTTTCTTTTCTTCTCTATTTCCTTTTTTCTTTCTTCTTCTTGCAGGTAACAAAAAGGGATCAAGATCTGGACCTAAGGGAGCTGCACTGAAGCTGCCTGCCTTAACCTAACTTTACCTTTCCAGTCCAGAGCTGTCTCTTTTCTCTAACTTTTTGTACTACTCACATCAAAATTACCCTGTTTTAAAGTTTTCAATCCAGAAGTTTTCAATCGCATGATTGTAGTAATCTCGTTGTCTCAATGGATTCGCAGACACAAAAGTATAAATGTACCTGGATTGATACAAAGCTCAATAAAAGGCCAAACTAAAATCAACAGTAAGTGGATCTAATTAAAACGAAAGCTATTTCAATTTCTTTCCGCAGCCCTAAAAACATAACCAAAATTTAATTTTTTAAAGGAAATGACTAAATATGATTAGCTTTTACTAAAGACTACTTTATTAAAGAATACCTTATGTTCTTGTAGATATTAATCCCTTTAAAAAATTATCCTTATTTTTAAATATTAATTACTCATTTGTTCTTTTGTAGTCTCAACTGCAAACTATTTTCGATTTGGCAAGTACATACTAAGTATACAATATTTGCTACATCAATAACCAATATAACAACAAAATGTGTGTCATAACAATCTAAAATAAAGTCCTACTCCTACAAAGGACACACACACATACTTAATTGTTCCAGAATCATAATATTTGTGTCTGTGTGCCAGTCAGGCGTAGCTCCTTAGTAATAACATTATTTATGGAATTTAAAAGTATACGCAAACAAAATGCCAAAAATTCCAAGCACATCCTTATACAGTGTGCAAGAAATCAATTCATAAAGTTTTAATACGAGTATTAATAAATAAATATATGAATAAAGAAAAGGTATTCTAACTTATTTAATATGAATGTCAATGGAAGCGGAAATCTATGAAATAGTAGTGCCCAGTTCTTATAATTGTAGTTTAAAGATAAAAAATTTTTGAAGTAAATATTTCTCTTTTGTTATTTTTATACAAAAATAAACTGTTAATGTTTTTATTTTTGTTAACTTTTAATATTGTTTTTATGTTTTTGCAAATGCTATTGCAGTTATGTTTCTTGTACCCTATGCGGCCAATACAAAAATTTAATCAATTAAACTGTGTGACAGATTTTTCTCTGATAGATGTAGTCGAGTACAACAAGTATCTTTTTAATGGTTCCGTACCTAAATGGTAAAAACGTAACCCTATTCTTTTCGCTACAATGTCTGTCCGTCCGTCCGTCCGTCTGTCAGCGCCTTTTATCTTTGGAACCATAATAACTAGACTCTTGAAATTTTCCCAGATGAATAACTGTTGCCGCAACAAATACTAAAACAAATTTGAAAAAATATGCATAAAAATTAAAGGGTGTTCCGATAGTGACATGATTTACATGTATATGGCCTAAGTTTTGAACCATAATAATTAAACTCTTGACATTATCACAGAAGGTGTATAACTGTGACCGCTATAGCAACAAATACTAAAAATTATAGGGTGTTCCGAAAGTGACGTGTTACTTACGTTTATGTCTTTATTTCTTGAGCTGTAGGAGGCAACCTCTTACAATTTGCAGACAGTAATTTAATCTATGTTCGCATTATAATCTATGTTCGCGTTATATTAAAACGGTGTTCCGATAGTGACGTGATTTGCATGTATATGGCCTAAGTTTTGAACGATAATAGGTAGTTTATTCAAGTTTTTACAGGACGTGTATTACTATGGCCACTATAATAAATAGTATAAATTAAAGGGTGTGCCAACAGTGACGTGATTTGTATAAACATTGACTAATTTTTTAACCATAATAGATAGACTCTTGAAATTTTCACAAATGGTGTATTACTATCACCCCTATAAAAACAATAAAAATTTAAAGGGTTTTCCGACAGTGACGTCTTTTGCATGTATAACAACATATTTTTTGAACCAGTATAAGAAGACCCTTCCAATTTGTATAGAAGATGTGTTGCCATGGCCGGTATGACAATTACTAAAAATTAAAGGGTGTTCTGATAGTGACATGTTTTTCACGTATAGTAACTTATTTTTTTAATAGTAATAGGTAGACTCTTGATATATTCATAGAAAGAGAATTGCCATGGCTGCCATAGCAAATAACAAAATTAAAGGGTGTTCCGACAGACACATGTTTTGTACGTAAATAGGCTTATTTTTTGAACCGTAATAGGTAGACTCTTTAAATGTTTACAGAATATGTTGTACTTCGGCCGCTGTAACAATTACTAATATCTAAAGGGTTTATCATCAGTGACATGTTTTTCACGTATATTACCTTATTTTTTGAACCGCCTTACAACAAATAACAAAATTAAAGCAAATAAAAAAATTAAAGGGTGTTCAGGCAGTGGCATATTTTGCACGTATAGTGACTTATATAATTCGACATCAAATCAACAAGGCACTCAAAATGACTACTTCAGATTTTATTGAAACTTTTGTTATTTATATTCCTTGACCCTATGAATCCAAATATAATTTTAAAAAAATTTTATCTCTTATAGATTTTTAGATATACAGTTATCAAAATAGGAAAATATCACTTTTTGCATATGAGCTCGAGGATTAAATATATTCTTATTCCAGTTCTATAAGCCCTAGGAGACACTATCCCCAAGATTTCTATAAAACCTTTTTTAAATTTAAAAAAAAAAATTATTAAAAATTTGTTGTGTTCATTAAAGCGTATGAAATATCCTTTAAAATGAGCTATTACTCAACTTCCTTCAGTTTATAGAACTGGAATAAAAATATATTTAATCCTCGACCTCATATACAAAAAAGCGATATTTTTCTATTTTGATTACTGTATAGCTAAAAAACTGAAAGAGATAGAATTTTTTTAAAACTATATTTGGCTTCGGAAAGTCAAAAAATACAAACAACAAAAGTTTCAATAAAATCGAAAGTGGTAAATTTGAAAACCATTTTTTTTGGTTGATTTGACATAGAAATACCCAATAGGTAGACTCTTGATATATTTATAGAAAGGGAATTGCCATGTTCGCTATAACAAATAATAAAATTAAAGGGTGTTCCGATAGTGACATGATTTTAACGTAAATAACCTTATTTTATAAACCGTAATACGTAGACTCTTAAAATGTTTACAGTAGTTGTGTTACTTCAGCCGCTATAACAATTACTAAATATTTAAGGGTGTCCATTAGTGACATGTTTTTCATGGTAATAAACTTTCTATAAAAATATCAGGCCGCTATAGCAACAATTAAAGGGCGTTCCAATAATTATGCAATTAATTTTAAAATTAAAGGGTGTCCATTAAGACATAAAAAAATTAACAACTTGAGTTTTTAAGTTGTACTGGACATAGTACAGAACCCTACGTGTTTGAGTATAACTCGCACTTGACTGATTTATTTATTTATTTTTTTTAATTGGAGAAAACTCCTCCAAAATCATGATTTATGGATAAAAAAAATGTCTTACCTTTTTCAACTTATAAGCCAGTAGCTAGTAGTTGATTTTAAGTTTATCAATGTATTTTAAAAGAAGAAACTGCTGCATCAAAAAAATTTTTTAAATTTTTTTTTGTGAACTTTTCAATCTTGGTTATGTTTTTAAATAGTGTACAGTCGGGCAGAATCAAAATTTTTTAGAAATATCTCAGGCATTTTTAAAGGGCTAAGCCTATTGATCCAAAGTTTAGCATGATCATAGCAGAGGAGTATCTCAGCTTAAGTTTTGACAGTGGCCACCATCTACTTATCAGGGGTGGCGCCATGGGATCTCAAAGTTGGGTATCTCGGTTCTAAAAATCAATTTTAGGGCTTGGCATTTCTTCAATTTTAGTTTGATTTTGAAAAATTAAAGATCTACTTAATACTTATAAAATGATGTTTTCATCTAAATATTATATGTGCTTAAATATGAGTACACCCATATTTTTTCACACTTTAGCAGTTTATGTTAACGTAACAGTAGCATAACTTAAAATAAATCAATAACATAAAGTGATAAAAGTGTTCTAAATTTGAGGAAAGTAAAAATATTGAATAGGCCATCAAATTGTTATTTGTTGACCGATTCAAATTACATTTTCTGCGGATATGTAATTAGTCAACAAAAATCAAATCGCAAAAAATATGCTACAGTAAGGTAAAGGAAAGGAATTTCCAAAATAATTACCAAAAATCTCAAAATTTAATTATTTTAGTCTTTTTGCCATAAAGTCCACATATGGGGTCAAGAAATACTTTCAGGAATAGTTTTGAGTATATATAGCTTTGTTACGGCAGTGTTCTTTTAAAGGCTACACAAATTTTAATTTTTAAATGCTCATAAAACAGAATTTATAGATTAAACCAACATTTTAAACCAACCATCACTGGATAAAATTCTAAAATTTATATAAAATTCCAAAAATTATTGTAAAGAGCTGTAAAAAACAGACAGGAAATAATTTACTCATTATTTTAAAATACCACCATCTGTTGCGAAATTGTGTTTAAATTGGAAAAAAATCGGCGTATCACTGCTTTTTCTTCACTTTCTCTTGGAAATAAGATATTTTTGTAAAAGTATTCCATATTTAAATCAAGACACTAAGGTACCTCCTCACAAATTTTTTTTTCAAATACATCTAGCAATTTTTACGTAATGCGAATACAAACAGAAAGACAGACAGGCAGGAAATGAGTTACTAATTTATTATATGTATGTATAGTTATAAATGAAATAAAACAAGTTCCTTAAAATCTTTAAAGTTCCTTCTTTTTCTCATACAAGGACAACAACAAAAACAACCTTAAAACGTACACCTGGAATATCACCGACCGGGAATACGACAGAAACCAGTAACTCACACATCATCGTTTTCTTCAAGCTACCGTGACAAGGTACAAAAGCCTTGATTTTTTGCCGTTCTTAATAAAAGTTTTAAGTACAATTGCCTTGACATAGGCATTTTATATCCAAATGAGCATTTTTGAAGTCTTTGTCAGTCCAACGTTGATCACTGCCATGGTTGACTTGCTTTTTTTCTAAAAACATTTTTTTATTCATTATTTTCTTCAATGTATCAATAAAATTGTCATGTAGATTTCATTAATATATAAATAAAAAAATATTACTTTATGTTGTAACTAATAATTAAATAAATATAATTTTGCTACAAAAATTGTTTAAACACGTTATTTTTTAAGTAAAAATTTGTCACCAATTTGTCAAAATAATATATTATTTTTGAATATTTATAACACTTTGGTTGTGGCTTAAAAATTGTATAGTTTCAACCAACCATGTTGCATTTTTTGGGTGTAGTATCTTTTTAATGATGAAATCTTGACCAAAACTTGTTTATCGTGACCAAAGTAATGTTACAAACAACTAAAGTTTGTTCATTGCAACCATACATTGTTCCTGTGAACATACAATAACAATGTTTTCAGTAGCTGATGATTAGATTATGGTTATTTTTGCTTTGCGTGTAAAGATATCCTAATAAAATCTTACAGAATCAAAGCGGAGTTATTTCTCTAACTAAATGAATTCATGTTCATATACACTTCAGTTCATTTAAATAACAACGGAAAAAATTGTATGTTACAGCGGATTTTTAATCAACCAAGCAAAACAAAAATATAAAATTATTTTTTTAGATATTTTGTTTTATTGTTTATTATTATTGATTTTTTTTCAAATTATTGTAATTAAAAGTAATTAATTAATTTTGAAAACAAAAACTTGTTAGAAAATTAAAAAAAATAGTTCATTTGAATAATAACGCCAAAGAAAAGTTTGGAAAACATAAAAAATATTCATAAAATTAGGTCTTCTGGCTAAGAACTATTAATTTTCACATGTTCTCTAATATTTAGTAAGAAGTGTTGCCTCCATGGTGCTTTATAACCTCAAATATTCGACTTGGAATGGAATCGTAGAAAGTTTTCAGGTAATCTAGGGAAATCTCGTCACAAGCAGTCTCGATTGCATTGATCAATGATGGAACGTCTTCATATTGTTTACCTCCTTCATAAACCTTCCGCGAAATCCATCCCCAAACATTTTCCACTATATTTAAGTCTGGTGAGTAAGGTGGCCATTCCATCAGCGTTACATTTTGGTCCAAAAATGTTGCTGATCAAAAGCTTTTTCTAGAATGTTTTTATATTGTTCTACGTTCAGTTTTGTAGTTATAAATTGCAGTTTAATCCCACCATAGTATGATATGGCACCCCATACCATAATTCCACTGTGTCGACGGCTTAATATTATTTCCTCTTTTCTCAGGTCATGCTAATAAAAATTATACCCGTCAGGACCATCAATGTTAATTTTTTTTCGACTGAAAAGACAACCATGTTCCATTCTGTTTTCCACTTCATATGAACTTCAACAAAATTCAACCATTTCTCTTTGTGAATGGCTTTTAATGCAGGGGGAGAATTCACAATCAAGCGCCGAGCAGTCGAAATACTAGCAGGAACTCCGGCTTTCGCTTTAATTTTTGATACGGGATCACAGGAATTAGACGCAATTCTTAAAACTGCACACTTGACTGTTGGCGTTAAAACACTTGCTTTTTTATGTAATTGAAGACAACACGAGCACTTCTTCCGATTTTCTCTCCAATTTTTCTAAAGGACAACTTCTGTTCAAAATAGGCCTCAATTTTTCCTCTTTCTTCTAATGTTAATGGCTTTCCTCGTCCCATTTTAAATTTTTTTTTTATTTTATGAAGTGCAATTTATCAAACTACGTAAGACTAAAAATCTGCGTAGCACATTCGATTAAGAATATTAAAAATTATCAAGTGTTGTTATTCATATGAAGTATTTTAAAATCAAGCTTTTTGCCATTTTTTTAACGCTACATTCGTAGCGGGACTTTTTTTATTCTTCATTTACACATTTTCTGAAACCAGTGTGAACTGGTGTATATTCTGCCTGCATTAAAACTTGTGGAATATTTAAGAATTTTATGCCTGCATTTCTTTGAAACCAAAAATATAATATCAATAGCAATTTGTGTAGGGCACTTTATTGTCACCATGACCGAACATACTTTCTCATTTTGGCTTTCAGGTAAGAAATGATGGTCATGTTTTCGTGTATATTTTTTGTTTGTTTTGTTCTTCGATCTACTTGCTTGTATTTGACAGTTTTTGCCAATAATTTCCCAGGAGTCTTGAATGTTATTGAAGTTTTGTTTGGTTTTATATTTTTCTCAATTCCATACTAGTAGCAGGACAGTTTTTGTTAAGTTGTATTGTTTTTGTTATTGAGTTTTAACGTTAAATACGCAAAAATAAAAACATGAACCCAATGCTTTAGAAAACACGTAGTGGTATTTTAGTTAAATAAAGTAAAAATTAAATAAAAAATACAGAAATGGATAACAAGAGGCACTTACGTTTAATATATATAATGAAATAAATGTTTTTTGATAATGACTTAAACAATACAAATCACACATTTGAGGGAGATCGTGGAATTATTTATAAACAGTTTGAATTTAAACTTCAATTATAAAAGTTGTAAGTTTATCTTGATATTTGTATATAATATGTATAAGAAAAGCTTGTTATTTGGTATTTTTGATTACCATAAACAGTGATCAGTATACCTAATTCTAATTCACGGTAGATTGCTTCCA
This sequence comes from Phasia obesa, assembly GCA_949628195.1. Lineage (NCBI taxonomy): Eukaryota > Metazoa > Arthropoda > Insecta > Diptera > Tachinidae > Phasia > Phasia obesa. The sequence continues at coordinate 55,177,734 of OX451216.1, forward strand.
GAGAAAAACAGTGTAAAAAAGACATTGGTCGTAATAGGCGAATGATTCTTTATCTCTAAAACCTTAGTAAAAAACAGGGTTTTTAAAATCAAGAATTCATGTTTATTTTATTAAATCACTTACATACATTAGATTAAAGAAGAACAAATCGCATCCCATTTATGATCTAAAATATCTGTTACACCGCAGGATAAGTGAAGAGGTACCACATAAACGGTCAGGACCCGTTCAATGTTTAAATTGCCAAGAATATGGCCATACAAGGGCTTACTGCAAGTTGCCTCCGGTTTGCGTTGTGTGTGGAGAGCTTCATTGTTCCGCCCAATGCGACAAACCAAAGGATGACTCGAAGGTTAAAAAATGTAGCAATTTCGGACAGCCTCTGCTAACTACAGAGGCTGTCCAGTTTTTTCTATGGTAAGGAAGTCAACTCAGAAATTAAATACTCCTGCTAGGCAGCCACAATACCAAGCAAATGCTCATTACCCTCAGTTAGCTCAACCCACAACCAAACATGTTTCATACGCGGATATGTTAAAATCAAATCATGTTTCAGCACACAAAGCGACACCTACAACCAATTCTACCCCAAATATGCATCCAGAAGCTAAATAACAAACACCATCTGGTAACTACAATCGTCTCGAAGCAAGTATCGAGACATTAGTGCAATCGTTAAACAGTTTTATGAGCTCTATGAGCAGCATGATGCAAGAAATGGTTCGCATGCAATCTATGATGTTGCAGGCGGTACTTAACAAACCATGAACTGTTTAAAAATATGTTTCTGGAACGCAAAGGGCTTACGCCAACACAAAAATGAACTCGAGTACTTCTTGAAAAACCAACAAATTAAACATGCCATCAGTTAAAGCAGAAATAGCGAAACATGCAGTCACATATCTAAACAGGCTTGAATGTCATCCAAACCCTTTGGCGCGTAACATGCTGAATGGACCTGGTTACATTCGACTAAAAAGAAGAGATACTGCTGTTCTTGGTCGTACATTAAAGGGATGACCCGCAAATGATTGCAAAATCCGTACTGCTCCAACACAGGCAATTGAGGTAATGTTGGAATTGCTACCGTTGGACTTATTCATTAGGTCAACGGCTGCAATGTCAGTATGAAGAGCGATGCCATTTGGCATAGCTTTGAGCCGAACGTCGGGAATAAGAGCATCAGCTCAAATGACGATGGAACGCATAAGAAGAAGAAAGATAGTCGAAAGACTGCATCGCACACTATTTGCGGAAGCCGTTATACACAATGAGTGTATGAAGAACGACATCAGCATCTTTACTGATGATTCTCTTATAGACGGTAGAGCAGGAGCAGGTGTATACTCAGCTTAGCTGTACTTAGCCTGTACTCTGCGTTTGGGGTAGCTTTGGATCACCTCCTGAAATGTCGGGTTCAGGGGAGAAAGGTGCACTTGATAACCAGGTACGATGCCTACTGGTCCCATCCATCTAGTTAAAGTTAGGATTTTATCGGAGAGATTAGTTGTGTTTCATTATAGTAACGAAGGTAATGCTAGTTACTATAACTTGACTATAAGTCTAACGAAAAACTACTTATCGATTCGATAAAATCCTAACTTTATCTACTGGCAAGTTATAATACTGGGCCTATGCGTATTAACACAATAATAATTTTTACTTTGTTTGGAAGATACCACTCCCACTTCCACTATCCTAATCCAATCTCTATTATGCACATTTGTCTGAAAGTTACTTGCGCAAAGTTTCAAGACTCTACCTATTGTAGTTCTCCAGGTACACAAAATGTATTGGCCCACTGTCCCAATACATTCTGTGTTTTGTTAGACTTCTGCAAAGTTTCAAGACTTTAACTTTTGCAGATCTCCAGGTAAACGATAATATTTGTTTACTTTGTGTAGGAGGTACCACGCCCATTGTTCCATTTCACATCGTTCCTGTGTTTCGCGAAACGTATGTTAATAAGGCGGTTACTCTTTTGTCTGTAATAGGTAGATCTTTGAAATTTTGCATCTACCTATTACAGTTCCCTAGCTATTTAGAAAGTTGGCGTAAAAGTGGGCTTTGTCAATTTTTATTTCTGTAAAAACCTAAGTTGGTTTAAGATGAAGATTAAAACAAAAAAAAATGACCAAATCGGAGCAGCCTTTCTTAAGTGATGCGATTGCCAACGGACGACATTTGATTTTATTTATATAGAAGATAAATGCCTACACACAAAGAAAAAACATGGTTGACGTAACCATAATCTAAGAGCAGCATATTATGATTGAATTATATGATTGTAGACAAATCATATTGTAATTATTAACATAATAATATTGTTATGTTATGTATGCTCAAAATGTGAATGTACATCAAATGCACAAACTTGAAGAACTTACAAATAGAGAGGAAAGGTAGGACAAAGTTAAGCCCAATGATGTCATTTAATAATGTAAATTACTATTAAATAATGCTTAAAGAAACCAAAGGTCTTTTCTAATATAAAAAATAACTAAAGTCTGGTTTTGTTTGTCATTTATGGTGTTTAAAATGTCGACATAGCAACTTATGCAAATTTTTAAAATTTATTCTGAAAATCATGGTTTAATCGGGCTTATAATTGACTATCAGGGCTTATAATGGGCCGAAAGATACTTCGCTATTAACTTACAATTTTATTTGAAATTTTTGTTCAGTATTTGTTTAAATATTAATAAAGAGAATTGCTGCTTTTGGATTGATGATAATCCTCAAGCCATTGTTGAAACACCACTACATCTAGAAAAAATCAGTGTTGGTGCGCTTTATGGGCCGGTAATATTACTGGTTCAAATGTCTTCACAAATAACGATGTTCCGAACGTTGAGCACTATAGAGATATGCTTACAAACTTTTTCGTGCCTGTATTAATAGTCATTAGTATTACAGACATAAGGTTTTTCGTATTACGATGCCACATACCACACAGCGCAACACAAGCGATTTACTGAGAGAAATATTTGGCGAAGGAATAATTATATGAAATGATCATTTTATCTGGCCACCTGGTTTGTATGATTTGATTTGATTTTTTTCTCTCTAGAGATATGTAAAGTCCAAGAGCTCTGTAGATAAACTAGAAACGGTCGAACACTTGGAAACGAGTACTCGATGCGTTATTGGCGAAGTATAGCCGGATTTACTGCGAGGGTGTGTGAAAATTAGTCCTCCAGGTTACGCACATGCCTGAAATCATATTAAAACTTTAATGAAAAAATTATCCAATTAATGAAGAAAAATGTTGTTCTTATGGCGTTTTCTTTTCTGAAAAAATATCTTGCCTTATTAATAGGTAATACTTTTTATGGATCACTCAGCCCTTGAAAAATGTTAGCTGTTTTATGATTTCAAAAGAACACAAAAGCAAACTGATTTTACATTTAACATTTATGCCTATGCGACGTATAAAATAAAATATTTAGTTCAAAATAAAATTCTTGCTTTCAATAAAAAAAATATTTACAAAAAAATAGAAAACGCCATTAGATTTATTTAAATTTAAAAAACACCCTTTACAACTCTCTGCATTTCAAAGGCCATTTATTGTACTAATGTTAGTAAAATGTTATACCTTTTTACACGGAGTCGCCAATACCAATACGGTTCAATCCATCTTTTCATATTTTGTGATTTTTGTAAATTTTGATGAAATGAATAATATTCTTCTTAGTTTTCTTTTCTTCCCGTTCAGACAGCCTTTTATATACATATGTAGCTTCTGAGTATATATCATAATACTTTCAGACCCCATTAAGAATAAGTCCACCTTTTATTAATATTTGTACATAAAGTTTGAAATAAAAATTAAATACGTCTTCTTCTTTCAATATTTTTTGGATGCTGTTCAATAAATACTTGTGTTTATGGGTGCTCCGGTAGTTGTAGTATACTATTCCATCAGCCTGGGAGTTGTGGGTTCAATTCCCACCAAAGACTCTGGGTGTTTCACTATAACGAGTGAAGGTCTTCTTTACTATGCTCGGTAATTTCATTTAGAATATAATTTATAATTGTTAGTGCTGACGCAACAGCTGCCAAATTAGATTTTACTGATTTATGCACTAATAAACTAAACGTAAATGCAAATGTAGTAACTGTTCGTCAATTGCCGTCTAAAGGTTCCTTTATGTTCACATTGGAAACGTATTTGCAAGTCACTAATGTTCTAGCTGCCAAAGATAAATTAAAGGGAGGTACGATTTTTATACAAAAGGATTATACAAAGGATGAACAAAATACTCGTTATAATCTGAGACAATTGAACAAAAAAACTTCAAATCTCAATATGAACATAAAGGTGAGACTTGGTGAATTTTGTACTTTTATAAACAACAAAAAATACACTTGGATGATGGGAAAATTTGTCGCCTATTCTAATGAGGATGCCGATTATTTAAAAAACCTGCTGATTCAAGCCAATTTCTCCGTGGATGTAATTGTGAAGGTCAATGTAGCTGCAAATTCAAATGCGAGTAACAACGGAAATACAATTGAACAATAGCAATACAATGGATGCCGTGTCCTATCTTATAATGTCGCTAATCTAGCTAAAAGTGTTAATTTTGGAAATTTTATAACCTATATAAATAAGTTTCATATATTTTTTTCTATTCGAAACGCATGTTTTACCAGAAAAACAATTTTTTTTCTCTAATTTCTTACAAAATTACAATTTACACTGGATTGAAGCTAAGAAAATTCACAATGCTAGTCGTGCTAGTGGTGGGTGTTTGTATGGATATAGAAAAGAACTAAGAAAATTATTTAATCTAAAATTCTTGAATCTTTCTAATAGTAATGTTGTATTAACTGCTAGACTAAATAATGATCTTTTTTACTTTATCCCACGATATCTTAACTGCACAAACTGGAATGTTGATTTTGAGTCATTGGAAAATTTCTTAACTGATCTTTGCCCTACAAATTTTTGCATTGTCGGTGACTTAAATGCTCGCATTGGAGAAGGACAATATATATTGGATACTAATCTATTAATCTACATCTGACGGAATCTGCACTCTCTGTAATTTAGACGCAACGGAAAATACTCTTCATTTTATCGGTACATGTCCTATTTATAATGGATTTAGAAGTAAATTTTTCAACAAACATCAACTAAACCTACTCGACGTCCTAAATATTCTAAATGGTGATGCCTTTAATTTTGGTTCTCTTGCCAATTACCTGGAATCTTGCTTAAAATACAGAAAATTGATATTAAATGAATTTGCTTAGTTTCATTTGAAAGTTTGAATTTTCTTTTTTAAATATAAATATTTGTATTTAGTACTTTTGTTAAATAATTTATGCTGTAAAAATGTATACAATTTTATTCTATGAATTTTTATTTATAACAGCTTTAATTTTGCCAATCTGGCTCACAACTATATGTTATGCCAGTTATAGATCATCATTTACATTTAAACAAATTTTGTTATTATATTAGTAATTGTATCTATTAAATTAATAAAATAATAATTAATAATAAAATAATTTATAATTGTATTGTAACATTAAATAAATAAATAATAAATACTTACGTTTATATTAACTACATATCCTGGTTTTTGTGTACACAGAATAAAAAAACTTTGTTTTTGTTTTTTAGACTTAACTGCATTGGCATCTAAGCGACTCACAAAGATTGGCCTTTTCAGAAATACAATTTTGTAATGCTTGTTCAGTCAGGTATGTTCGTGTGCTGTTTTGACATATTTTTGATGACATGCAGCAAATTACGAAAAGTGTGTGTGTTCATGGTTTTAAACACAAAAACCATATTTATGTCTTCTTAATATACTTGTATGATACATGTTCTTAAGGTTGTATTTTTTACAATATCCTATTTATACCCTTCACCACAGGTTGAAAGGGTATACATACATATATAAGTTTGTCATTCCGTATGTAATTTCTACAATATTAATTTTCGACTCCATAAAGTATATATTATGGATCCATATATACATAAAGTTGATTCAGCGATTTCCGTCTTTCCGGCTGTTCGGGTTGAAATTAAATTTGCAAAGGCACCAGAAGAGATACAGAATACAGATAAGCCCACTAATGTGGCAGGCACAGTTTTGAAAATTTCGCTTATGGAATTCAGCAACATCAGTTAATATGACCTCCCCAATGTGCTTTAGTCTGACTATTCTAATGCAATATAGATTGCAGGAAGGTCCTAACTTTTACTTTGTAAAATTTGTACAAATAATTTTCGATAAAATTTTTACAAAATTTCGATAAAATTTTTACAAACTTTCGATAAATTTTTTACAAAATTTCGATAAATTTTTTACAAAATTTCGATAAAATTTTTACAAATAATTTTTAATAAAATGTTTACAAAAAAATTAATGATAAAATTAATACGAATTTTTTTTAACATTTTTACAAAAAATTTCGATAAGATTTTACAACAAATTTTCGAAAAAATTTTCGATAAAATTTTTACAAAAAAATTTCGATAACATTTTTAGCAAAAAATTTTCTACAAAATTTTTACAAAAAATGTTTTTACAAAACAATTCGATATTATTTAATATTATGCTAATTAGTGGTTAATTATATACTAAAATGCAATTTATTTATTGGGGGAAAAGCTAGTTTCTATACGTATTTCACTGGTTGCTTAGGCCAGATCGTCGGGAAACTTTTTCCTAATTTCAGAGAAGCCAAAAATACTCTACAAACAATAAAATTATAAAAAATACACTCAAAATAATACCTTTTTTGTTGATACGAAGATACTCAAGACACTATCGCTAAAATGGTCTCAGATGTAGGTTTCGAGATAAAAGAGTAATCAGAATACATTGAAATTTTTACAGTAGATAGATATTGATTTCTTGCAAAAAGTGAAAATTAAACATTTTGAGTTAATACCCTCTTGTTGATCAAGTGCGATATGTTAATAGAATAATAATTTAGAATGTTAAAGCTTCTACAAAACACCAACAAACACTCTACGTTTTTACTTTTTTTAATAAATAAATTTTTTATAAAATTTTTACCAAAAATATTTGATAAAATATTTACAAAAAATATTGGATAAAATTTTTACACAAATTTTTTATAAAAATTTTTAAAAAAAATTTTTGATAAAATTTTTACAAAATATTTTCGATAAAGTTTAAAAAATTTACTTACTTAAAAAAATATACTTTATACTTAATTTGTGATAATGAAATTAAAAATCATAAAAGTGAAAACCGAATGTATATTTTGGGAAACGTAAAGTTAAGGGAACAGTTCACATTAATATGATGAAGTGTATATAGTATTCGGCATGACCTACAATAGCACTCTTAGTTTTTATATTAAAGATTAAAGTATCGTATAGAAAATATTTAATACACGGCTGTAAAATGCACCCCATTGAGTTCAAACAAAAACAAATACCTGTCAACACATTGATGTTAACTTTGGTTGTTTTTCATGCAAAAGGTATTCTTTTCGTTTACACAGCATCAAATGAACGTTGTATCTAACCACGTTTCAACATATTTATTTGCCTGTATCAAATTTATCGATATAATGGAAGAGTAACACTGTTTTATGTTGTTTAGCAAAGTATATTCGTTGGTCAATTTAGCATTGTTTTGGATGCCTAAGTTGTTACTGATCAAAATTTATGATACCTATAGAATTATAGAGGTAATTTCTTTACCTTAGGGCATACACACCAGTGATATATTGAATAGAGCACGTATTGTGGTTTGTTAGTAATAAAATCTATAAATTTTGCTTTATGATAAAAAAGGTAAATGAAATCCAATACTATGTAGTTGATTTTTGTGTACTTTTAAAGCGCACGTAAGAACAACTTAAAAATTAATAAATTTTTGGTAAAATGCAGAGATTGTAATGATTATGAGTTTTATTTAAAAAATTGGGTTTTAATGATTATTTCTTGATTTTTATTTTCTACTCAAAGAATAAAAATTATTCTCTGAGCTTTATTTAATGCTTAGAACATAACGATTATGTATTAAGTTTTATTTTCTGCTTTGGGAATAAAAATTAATCTCTAAGTTTTATTTTCTGCTCAGAGAAGAAAAATTATTGTCTGAGTTTTATTCTTTGCTCACCATTTAATAATTGATGTTTAAGTTTTATTTTCCGATTGAAGAATAAAAAATACTCTCTGAGTTTTATTTTCTGATTGAAGAATAAAAATTACTTTCTGAGTTTTATATTTCACTTAGAAAATAAAAATTATTTCTTTTGTTAATTTGGACATATGTAAGTATATAAATAGTACTTTTTGGAACTTTTTTACTGAAACACATATCTCACTGAAACCCTATCTCAAATAACGATACTAATATTATTTCTCTGTGTTTCAGTAAAAAGTTCCAAAAAAGTACAAAATACACGTTTTATCCCCCAAATGTTGAAATTAAGAAAAATTACCAAACACTAGTTTGATACTTTTACTATATCAAAAGAATGCCAACTAAACTAATTTCTATGTTTTTTAGTTAAAAAGTTTCAAAAAGTACTATTTATATACTTAAATATGTCCAAATTAACAAAAGAAATAATTTTTATTTTTAAGTAAAAAATAAAACTCAAGAAATAATTTTTATTTTATAAACGAAATATAAAACTTGGAAAATAATCCTTATTTTCTAAGTGAAATATAAAACTCAGAAAGTAATTTTTATTCTTCAATCCGAAAATAAAACTTAAACATCAATCATTAAATGGCGAGCAAAGAATATAACTCAGACAATAATTTTTATTCTATGAGCAGGAAATAAAACTCGGAGAATAATTTTTATTTTCCAAGCGAAAAATAAAACTCAACAAGTAATCATTGATGTCTCAGGAATAAATAGAACTCGAAAAATAATTTTTATTTTTGATTTTTTTCAATAAAACTTAAAAAATAAAAATCGTTGGCGGAACGGACAGTCCCCTTAAAGACGATTGCAATGGTGTACTCCTTGTACATGTAGGATATCCCTAACATAATGATTTTTTTCTTTTAAAATGTGATGGATAATCATTATTTGCGATCCCTGGTAAAATGTTTAACCAATCAAACTAAATAAAGGTGCTCAAGTAGAGTTTTTAAACTAATAAATCTGCTTAAGCCCCCTGGAAAGATAAAACAAATTTCTTAACTCAATGAATACTGCTGTTTAGCTCTCCTTCTTGAAGTTGTCGGTCTTTCCTAGTTTGATAGATTGATTTTTCTTAGTTGGATACATTCTCAGTTGTAGATCTGAACTAACGATTGACAACTATTACATTTGCCGCTGTAGTCATTGATAGTTTAAACTTGCTTCCATATTAAACATTAAGGAAACTAGACAAAATTTAGAACATATTTACACTCAGAAAAGAAAATTATTAATATAATTCTGATATAATTAATGACGTTAACACCGCACAGCCTGGTCACACAGAGTTCCTTGGTATTCACTTGAACTAGCGCTTTACTTGCCGTCGCTACACATAAAAAATGGTTGTTCAAAATTAGATCTTGACTTTAAAGTCATCATAGTCTGTTTTAAAACCAATTTAGCTATGAAATCTATACAGACAGAAACTGTCAACCGTACTAAAAATCTAGCCTTTGCAGAGCACTTTTTAGGGTTCCGTACCCAAAGTGTAAAAACGTTACCCTATTGTTTTCGCTACAATGTTTGTCCTTTGTCCATCCGTCTGTCAGCGCCTTTTATCTCTACAACCGTAAAGGTAGACACTTGAAATTTTCACAGAAGATGTATAACTGATGCCGCTATAGAAACAAATACTAAAACTTATAGGGTGTTCTGATAGAGACATGTTATTCACGTATATGTGTTTATTTCTTGAACTGTAGGAGGCATAGATATACTTAAAATTTACGAACAGTAAATAAAACTTAGATCGTTATATAAACAAGTATAAAATAATAAACTTAAAAATTAAAGGGTGTTCCGGTAGGGACGTGAATTGCTTGTATATGGCCTAAATATTGAACCATAATAGGTAGACTCTTAATATTTTAACATAAGAAGTATAACTGTGGCCACTATAGCAAGAAATACTAAAACTTATAGGTTGTTCCGAAAGTGACGTGTTATTTACGTTTATGACTTTATTTCTTGAGCTGTAGGAGGTAACCTCTTAAAATTTGCCGACAATAATTAAAAATATGTTCGCTTTATAAGCAAGTATACCAAATTAAACCTAAAAATTAAAGGGTGTGCCGACAGTGACGTGATTTGCATGAATAAGTCCTAAGTTTTAAACCATAATAGGTAGACTCTTGTAATTTTTACAGAAGGTGCATCATTGTAGCCGCTATAGCACCAAATATTAACTTATAAGGTTTTCCGATAGAGAGGTGTTATTCACGAATATGTGTTTATTTATTGAACTGAGACTAAAGATTTACAAACAGTAATTAAAACTTAGTTCGCTATATAAACAAGTCTAAAAAATAAACCTAAAAATTAAAGGGTGTTCCGATAGGTGTGTGATTTCCCATAGACTGTTAAAATTTTCAAAAATTGTGTATTACTATGACCCCGTCGTATTGTCGTCACAAGGATCCACGCTTTTGATTTTTTGTGTTGGTATTGGGAGTTGTATAATAATCCACTCATTGTGATAATTTGAGGTGTCAGGCCTTTACAGTTTGAAAGAAACTTTACAATCATTTGTGTTCTAGGGACTTTATGTCTATCAGCAGGAGATAGATTAAATTTCAAAAGATATATCTGTAAATTTTTGTTTGGTTGTTTGCAGAAACCACCCAGAGTCTTTGGCAAAAATGGAACCCGCAACCCCAGCCTATCAAGGCTCTTATTATTATCGAGGTTATTATAGTAGAAGGGGTAACGTAATATAAATTTTTAACGCTCATTTATTTTATACATTCATTAAATAATCAAAATAATTTATTTGTTTTATATATCTTTATCTGTAATAAAGGCTTTTATCTATACATATAATAAAATAGTAACTCATTTCCCTCTGTAATCTGTCTGCTTTTCATTTGTATTCGCATCATGTAAAAACTGTTCATTTCTCATTTCTAAGAGAAAGTGGAGGTAATGCAGTGCAAAACATAATTTCCGGTTTAAAACTGGGATATTTTAAAAACTATTGCGCAACATTAGGCGCTAATTGAATAAAATCTGTATTTGATTTGTATTTTTTCTTTGTGGAATTACATTGTAATTTAAATATTTCAAACACCTTTTACAGAGTTTTACAATAATTTTTTGAATTCTATATAAATTTTAGAATTTTATCCAAGGCTGGATACCTTTACGTAAAGAAAATATGTATCTGGATGGATTTTAACAAAATTTTGTAAGAAAATACCTTAGCACCCTCATTCCAATATAGGATAATTTTTATCCGCAAAAATACCTTATTTCCAAGAGATAATGAAGAGAAAAATCAGTTAAAGTACGTCTACTTTTTGGCACGGCATTAAAGGTACTGCATACTTTAAGGCATCTTTTATTTTTGAAAGCGGGATATATTAAACATGGTTGCGCAGCAGATGGCGCTGAATTAAAATAATGACAAAATATGAATTACTTACTGCCTAATAGTCAATTGAATTATTATTATTATTATTAGTTTATTTAATCTGGCAGAAATAAATTCTTAGATTAAATTTAATTTAAGAGCACTAGCTACATTGGCCATCAGCTCTGCAATTGAATTAAATTTGTATTTTTGTTTTGTTGAATTACAATGTTATTAAAATATCTTAAACACTGTAAAAGAGTTTTACAATAATTTTTTGATTTTTAGATTTTTATATAAATTTTCAGCCGATAGCCTTATTTGCTAGTGCTAATTTCATATTAATTATAATTTTAATAAATAAATATATAAATTTTAATATTTTATCCAGGGATGGGTACCTTTATATATAGTAAATACATAAACCATAGCTGAAGCACTATAGAAGTATGAGCCTTTCAATTGGTGTTGAATACTTTCAAAGCAAAACAGTGCAAAATATGGTCAGGAGTCCCCCAACGTGACGGGCTCAGCTAGTTGGAAATAAAATGGCGAAAAGTTTTATTTTTATTATCGTCTGTTTTTGCACTACCATTTGAATTGTTAACATACATATTTTTTATAGAATCATTTCTTTTTTTTTTTCTTTTTCCTACATTAAAAGCTTTTCATATTTTTCACACTAAAACCCTCTTGTCATGCTAAAGCATAAACTTCTAGTAAAAAAGTTGTACACAAATTTGCAGTAGATTTTTTAAGGCATTTTAAGTTGTTTTTCACTTTTCTAAAGAATTTTTTTATTTTTTTTATAGGAGAGCAGATATAAGTATATTAGTGCATTACTGCCACATTTTGAAAGAAAATAAATTTTTAATATTTTAAAACATTAAATGCTTCAACAGCTACTAGGTACAGTTCAGAAGGGAACACAAATTTAACATGTGCAGCCTTTTAGTATATTTAAAATCACTTTATACATATATTCTTAACTGAAAGGCTTTATTACGATCAAAGATATTATTTACACCCTTTAACTTTTTTAAATTAATATTTCCCTTATACGAGATTATTATTTATTTCACTGTAAAAAAGACTAGATTTAAGTACTTCACATTTGAAACTATGGCCTTAGTTAATTTAAAATTACTGCTCCTATTAAGCACCATATTAAATATACATCTGACATACTTTGAGCAATAATCGTCAATAACTGTATGTTTGGCAGCTATTCCAATCATGCAATCTTGAGTGTAAAATATAAACGCTTATGTTAGTAAAATGAACATTTTCACGAGGGATGGGCAAATATAAAAATATTGATATATTAGGGGAAAAAAGAAACCCATTACTTTTGTCTTCATTTATATTATATTGACTTTATTTAACATGTTGTCCGCTTTACTTCAAATAAGCACCGTTTTGTTTTATAATTTGTTAACAATTAAAGATAGGCTTCATAATGCTTCTCTCATTGAAGTCTTGGTCCTTATTGGCGAAAAACTTTAGTAATCGATTTTTAAAATTTTTTTTTTATTCCAATTTCTTATCACAGGAAGTGCAATGCGAGAAAAAGGTGACAATCATTTGATGCCAGGTCCGGATGCATCAAAACTTCCCAATTAAGTTCCCTGAGTTTCTGGCGAGTCACTACAATCTCTCTTCAAACGGTCCAGCTGTTGATAGTAGAGATCTAAATTTAGTGTTTGGCCATACGGAAGAAACTCATATTAAATTATTCCCTTCCAATTCCACAAAATACATGGTCGTTAGTCCTGGTTTAGCCACCGTGTGACCTGCTTCACCGCGCTTTGACGACTTTCGTTTTCCTACAATATTGTCGTATTTGACCCATTTCTTATCCCCAGTCACTATTCGTTGAAGAAATGGGGCGATTTTATTTCGTTTGGCCAAGGTTTTTAAACTGTTTTATGCTCGATCTTTTGCTCCCGGGTGACTACTACTAATATGCCGTTCAACTTCGGTCATTTCTATGCTTTAATCGACATTTTTGACGTCGGCCTGCCGCAAGGTGCATTTTTAACATCAAAAATGCCCGAACGGATTCGATGAAATCAAAATTGCACATAGCTAGCTGTTACAGTATCGACACCATAAACACCATTCACAATTTCAGCCACCTGGCATGCGGTTCCGCCTTTATAAAAAAAAAATACTGCAAAATGTACCGAATTTTTTTTCGTTGAATTCCATTTATATTAGCTGTAACTCACAACTGAATGGACCAAAAACTGTAAAAGAACTTTTTTAGTGTGAACTATCACCTTGACAATGAATATAAATTTGAAAATGTTTGATCGATACTTTACGAGATATCGTTCATTAGAGCCATGTAGCGAAAAAATAATGGATTTCTTTTCGTACCCAAAGAATAAAAACCCTAATAATATCGTTCTGATCGCTTTTGTCATCTTCTTTTTTGTATATCTCTTGAATCGAAATTTTTTAACACTTGAAACTCACAGCATGTATGGCCGCTATAACAACAAGTAATGAATTTCAGTTAATCTGTAAGAGTTTCCACATAAGCCATAAATGTCGCATTGCTTTATCTTTGGAATCGTACCGGGCACTTGATATTTTTTTTTTTTGCTATAGCAACAAGAATAAGATGCAAATATAAATATCGACGACATTCATCGATATTTTTACGAAAAATTTCAATATTTCCGATCATTGCTAACCGCTGGTTGGCTGAAGCAACAACAAATATAATGTGGTAAAATAAATTAAAGTAAAAATATTAAACAAGAGGGAAGCTCTAGGTAGTGGTTGACTTCGTTCTCACCAACTAGCGATAGATGATTGAATGCGATTTTTCTCGTATTTCTTTATCTGAGTTTGGTTAATAGAAAAGTTGGAGAAGAATGCTAATGACGGATGTAGCTATCTAGAAATGTGTTCCGTTGTGCTAGTATCTAAAATTTTTCTTTAATACTAATCACCTAATTTGTTATTTAAAATTATTCTTTCTTAGAGAGAATAAAATGAACTTAAGCAACGAAAATCTGAAAAAAACTAAACTAAATAAACTAAAAACAAGCAAAGCGCGATCGGAATATTCTGGGATTACATTGAAAATATTTTACAGGAGAGGCAAAAAACTTTCTATTATGAAAAATAAACAAAAATTAAACAAAACTTTACTCAACACCCATCTTTTTTAACAATATTTATATTTTGTCCACATTAAAAACTATTCTAAAGCAAATTCTGCTTTACAAAATTTAAGTGTTTTTTAATCCTAAAAATTTAAAATAAATAATTAAAAAAAATACTTAATTTTAAAAAATTTAAAAAAAATTGTGATATAACACATTTGCACTTTCGCAAGACCATTTGCATCACTGAATACCGCCATTGATTGTAGTTTTTTTTAAGCCTCTATAAAGCCATAATTGGTACTAAGAAAAAAGTTAACATAACATGGTTGAATATAATAAATGAAATAAAGAAAAAAATATATAATTGGAATTACGATTGAATAATGCTGCTACAGTTTCATTTTAACTGTTATTTAAACTAAGAAATGCAAATTAAAACACAAAAATCAAAAACTCCGAAAGCCACATGTAAGAAGTAACACGGATGTCACTAAAAATAAAATTAAAAAAAGGCGAAAAAGTTGAAAGAAAAACTCAAATATAAAAACGACCAACTTTTTCAATATTTTTGAACGCACACTTGAACATTTCATACTCACACATACGAGTACATACTCACACGCATACATTTATTTTTTACAAAAATACAGATATGACAAATGTTACGGGAAACCGAAGCTCGTAAACTTTCTTTTTTGTTGGTAGTATAAAAGCAAAATAAATACTTGCAAGTCGCATTCTTACACAAAAAGAAGAAAACACACATACACACATTAATATTTCTCCGCTATATTATCTTAGTTCTCACTAAGGAATTTGCAATAAAAATTTATAAGAATCTAAAAAAATATTATTTTTAAAAATGTTTATCACTTTTTTATTTTATTTGTTACATTTTAATGTTTATTGCAAGATTATGCACATTGAATGATGTCGTTAAATTAAACTTGTTTATTTTAGAAGTTGTAAAGTGGCATTAAACATTTAAAAGAAATTGTTTATTAGATCATTAGAATTTTTTAGAACAATAAAGTTTAAGTGAAATTTTAAAGACACCGATTGAAAGTTTATTATAAAAAAACACAGAATAAACAAATAAAAAAATATGAAAGTTCAAATTTAAATTTTTTATATAAAATTGAATATCGTTAGGGTGATTCCCTTTAATAAACAAATAAAAATATTAAAATTAAAATTTAAATTGTTTATATTAAATTTTAATTAAAAAATTATTAGAATTCAAATTTAAATTTGTATAAAAAATTAAATATAATTAGGGTAATTTCTTTTAATAAAAAAATAAATAATTTTTGCAAAAAAAACCGACTTCAAAACAGATAGAAGGGCACTAACTATAAACTAAAAATATAAGAAGTAATCTGTAAGAATTAGATTTAAACCAAATAATATATGCGCCAAAATTAGCGGAAAAAAGTAAAGACTATGTGAATGTCAAGCATCTACCTATTACTGTTCAAAATTTAAGCAATTTTCACCAGCATCCGTCTTTTATGGGGACACCCTTCAAGATCAAAGAACATCACCTATTGGGACACCCTTTCATTTACAATTTTAAATTAAGGACCTGTTGTTATAGAGGAGATGGCCACAAAAATTCTTTGTAAGTTTCAACTATCTGTATATAACGGTTAAAAAGTTTAACCATATATATCAAATTACGCGAACTATTGGGACACCCTTTACATTATAAATCCAAATATTTATACTTGATATCATACCAGAGAAAGTAGTTGTTATTCTGCCTAAATCTCAAGTGTTTGTGTTTAACGTATGTATAGCCCTATCAAAAGATAGGGCTATATAGACCAAATTACATAATTTATGGGGACACCCTTTAATTTCCAAATTCAAATTGTATACTTGCTATAGTGGACTTTGCAATACAGGTTCCTTGTAAATTTCAGCTGTCTGTCTATAACAGTTCAAAAGTTTGGCCACATACATAGAATTACATTAACTATTGACTATTAACCCTTTTATTTTCAAATTCAAATTTTATACTTTTGTTATAGCGGGCTTAGCAATACAGGTTCTTTGTAAATTTCAGCGGTCTGTGTACAACTGTTCAAAAGTATGGCCATATACATCAAACTAAATGAACTATTGGAACACCCTTTAAAATTTTGAATATTTATAAATTTTATTATAACGGTCATAGTAATCGAAATTCTGTAAAATTTTCAAGTTTTTGTCTATAACGGTTCAAAAGATAGGCTCAAATGGGTCAAACACGTCACTTATGGGGCCACCCTTTAAATTTTTAATTTATTTTTTTATTAATTTCTGCTGTTGGGAGCTACAGCAACACGCAGTTTTTTTAAATTTTAATTTGGTGCCCTTTACGGTTCTTAATACACGTAAAAAACATGTATGTTGTATGGGGACACCCTTTCATTTTTAATATAATGAACTGATTTTTAAATGGGACCAACCTGAAAGCATAACCTTTCAAATAAAGAAGAAAATCGGTTCAGAAATGGCTGAGTTCTGCGGTTACATACATAAAAAAAGCAACATTCAGACGAATAGAAAACCTCCTTCTTTTTTGAAGTCGGTTAAAAATATTAAAATTTTAATTTAATTTTTTTATGATAAATTAAATAGCATTAGGGCGGTTCATTTTAATAAACAAATAAAAAAATATTAAAATTTTAACTTTAATTTTTTATATTAATTTAAATATCATTAGGTTTATTTCTTTTAATAAACAATTAAAAAAAAATTAATATTCAAATTTAAATTTTTTAAATAAATATTAAAATTTAAATGTAAGTTTTTTGTATTAAATTGAAAATTATTAAGGTCATATCTTTTAATAAAAAAAAAATATTAAAACTAAAATTTAAATTTTATATATTAAATTGAATATCATTAGAGCAATTCTTTTAATAAACAAATAAAAAAAATACTAATATTAAAACTTAATTTTTTTATATTAAATTAAATATCATAAATTTTAATAACCAAATGAAAAAATGTTAAAATTCAAATTTAAATTTTTTATATTAAATTGAATATCAGGAATCACCCTATTCCTTTTAATAAATAAATAAAAAATATCAAGATTATAAATTTTATATATTATATTGATTATCATCTGAGTAATTTTTTTAATAAACAAATAAAAAAATAATAAAATTAAAATTAGTTTATATTAAATTGAATATCATAAGGGTCATTCCTTTTAACAAGGAAATCAAAAATAATAAAACTCAAATTTAAAATGTTATATTAAATTTCTTTTAATAAACAAATAAAAAATATTAAAATTTAATTTTTTTTATATAATTGAATATCATTAGGGCCATTCCCATAAATAAACAAATAAAATATTCTATAATTCAAATTCAATTTTTTTATATTAAATTGAATACAACGGTTTAAATTATTTTATTTAATATTAGCTGTGGCCACACACGTTGCGTGCATCCTAACAATATTTTGTTCGATTTTGCTTTGAAAGTAATACACACCAAATTTAAAGTCTCTTACTTTTACAGTACTTCATGTATGAATATTTACTTTATATGAAGGTACCCATCCCTGAATTTTAATTTTATATAAAATTTTAAAATGATTTTAAAATTTATGTAAAATTCTAAAAATTATTGTTAAGCTCTATAAAAGGTGTTAAAAATATTGTAATAACAATTTAATTCCACAAAGCAAAACTACAAATCAAATTCAAATTTTATTTATAAAACAGCGCCATCTGTTGCGCAACCGTTTTCAAAATATCCCGCTTTCAATTCATATCTGGTCATTATTTTAAAACAGCGATATCTGCTGTACAATCGTGTTTAACATATCCCACTTTCAAAAATAAAAGCTATCTTTAATTATGCAGTACCGCAAAAGTGAAAAATTTCCCGAAAATTTTTAAATTCATTTCGGCTATCTAAGCGCTACCTAAACGGTGTTAAGAATCATTCCTAGGAAGTTCATATGCTCTAGAAAGTTGTTTATTGAGATCTTAGGTTCATTTTTGTAGTTGATTGTTTCCTTGAATTTTGAACGGTTTGCTACCTATGGACCTGAACAGGGGAAAAAAGGTAAAAAAAATTAAATTTTTTAAAGTTTTTTGCGATTTTGACCTTGAAGATAAAGATTTTTTTCTTTATGATAAGAGCTACAACTTTGCCTCAGAGAGTATATCAAAATTTCAAACGGTTTGCAAAATATGAGCTTGAGTAAATGATAATTTTTTGCAAAAATGACATCGAGGCCCCACATCTTTGAGGACCCATAAAAAAAACCTGGAGGACTTTGGGCAAAACTGGGAGACAGGGGCCTTTTTTTTTGTGGTCTTTTATCACGTAGTGGTGTCCGTATATGGTTATTTTTTTCCGTGTTGTACTGTGTAATTAATGTTTTTAAATAATTTAAATAATTTGTCAATATCTGATTGATTGTCGACTGATTTTAGCTAAATTCAGTATAAATTCACAAATTCATTTGAATACACATTAACTCTGTCGTCTTTATACACTATTAGCCTGTGAATTATATTATCATTATTTTAATTATTTTCAACTACTTTAAATAATAAAATGATAAATTATTTCTAGTTATCGATTTTAATGTAGCAAAAACGTATTTAAAGATAAACTATTAAAGTTAAAACACCACTACAATTATATCTAAATCACTCGCTATTGTTTAACATAAATAGGTTGAAATATAAAAAATATTTCAATAACTACATTGCTCGGAAAATATACCGCTAATAACATCAAACGACAAACAGCTGCGTCTTTCTGATTCTCAAAAAAACCCCAAAATAGCTGCACATTATGCGACCCTGAATCGACAAGTAATCATTTACAACAAAATTTCTTTAATATTTAGATTTCGAACGTTTAACACATCAAATTACTTTTGGTAATAGTCCAACCCTCAACTTTCCCAGAAATACTCATAAAAAAAAGTCTGATTTTCAGAGACTAGTGAATGTATTCTGCATGAATAGTTCAAAGTTAAAGGTAAATTTCATCAAAAACACTGTTTTATTTAATTCCTTTTTTTCAATTCTTTCATCAGGTTTTTAATTATAAAAAATGTTCACGTTATACATACATACATACATACATACATACATACATACATACATACATACATACATACATACATACATACATACATACATACATACATACATACATACATACATACATACATACATACATACATATATAAAGTGAAAAATAACTTGACAAAAAAATAAATAAAATCCCATTCTTTGCATTGCAATTTTCATTCAAAAGGAGTAGTTCGTGGGAAATCTAAAAATTCAACATTTGCAAAAGAAAAGGATTTAAAACTGGCTTACTTACTTAATAAGCTTTGTACAACAGACTGAAAAAGTAGCACGTTTCATGCAAAAAAATATACACACGTACACATACATACATATGTACGAGTATGTATTTTAATCTCTTTGTGCTGCAGATTTTTATTTTAAAGTTTTTGTTCGTATAATCTTGTGCAAGCTTAGGATACATTTACATTTCATATCTCGTATGTGATACCAAATTGTTAAATACAACTGTAAATTTAACTTGCCAGTTGATACATATATACCCGCATGTACATAGTCAAATATATGTACAAAGCTTTCGCCAAACATAGTTTTGATATTTTTTCAAGTTAAATATACAAACAGAAAAAAAAATAACCGAAATTGTTAACACATTCGTACTTTCATAAACAGATAAGCAAATATTGAAGAAAAATAAGACAAACAAATGACATGGCCACAGTCGGCAGCATCTAAGTTTTTAAGCAAACGAAAACAATATAAGAACAAAGATTTATAATTTTGAAAATTCGAAATTTTATTAGTCGAACTATTTTTATTACATACAAGTAAATTTTGTTGTAAACCTTGAGTTCGTTCTATTCCTTCTAAGAAAGAATAAATTAAATTACAAATTAAAGATTTATAATAAAAATCCTAAAAAAAACTTTTTTTTACAAATTCACTCTTGTTTGTTAAACAACTAAGCTTGAATAGATTACTAAAACCCAATACCTCAATATTTCTTAGAGAGCCAGAAGCAACAACGAGACTCTCCAATAAAAAATTAAGGCTTAATTAAAAAAGAAAAAAAAATTTTGTAACTTCGAGTTGCAACCAAATTACATACTTCACAAACCATTTCCGAATAGGTGGCCATCAGTAATTTTTGACACATCATCCCTTCCTTTATAGCAATGACCTACAGAAGTACAGTAGCCCTTGCTCTCAGTTTGGTGTGTAAGCCAACAAAGTTGACACTGGAGATGTTGACATTCAAATTAATTGCTTTTAAAACCAATAAAAACGCTAAGCTTTTAGGTTCTAAGATTCATAGTCTTCAAGATGCTTGATGTCTTCTTTAAGTTTTTCTATCAGAAATGTTTTTTTGACGAAGTTATTCATCAGTTACTTCACATCAATTCGTAGGCTATAACAAATTCATCGTTAATTAACAGTTTGCAGTAACGTCCCTAATGACTTTCCGGTCTTTAGCAGCACATTTAAAAACTCGAATAGAGGAATTGTTTTATTTTGCACCTTTCAATTCTGTAGCAACTTTAAACGTTGAATTTCAGTTTGACGACATTAATGCACAAGTATTTAAACATTTATCAATTCTTAATATAGCAAATAAATGCACAGTATTACATACATATAGTGAACAAAATAATATAACATATGGCTATTTAAACAAATTATGAGACATGAGTCTCTACGCAGTGTAGTATGAGTACATTTTTGTTCATTCACCTTTATTGTCCATTCTGCAACAATGTTTCTGAATTGAGTATCTGGTGTTGTAAACTTAGTGATGTTACTTGGGGAATTTCGTTAAAGCTTAGAAAAGCTGAGGCTTTAGCTTGTCGTTGTGTGGACTCGGTTGTTAATTCCATGTTGCATGTCCGAAGTATACATCAAAAGTAAACTGAGATTAATAAACTGAGATTAATAAATATTTTATTGGCTGATAAAATGGTATACATTTTTTCTTAATTTTTTATGTGTTTGGTGTACCAGGAATTTGACAAACAGGTTATTTGTGTACATATTTGGTTGCTTTAAAATCTTTAGTGATTAAGATTATTTCAGCTAGTGCAATAATTTAGTTTTATTGCTATGCTTACGAAAAAAGTATCCTTCATTTATTCATGCACACATCCTACACATTTTAAATAAACTTTATATGTGGAATGAGTTATTTATAACTAAACATTTATCATACGCCACACACGGATAATTTTGCGTATTTTGCCATTATACAACAAGTTAATTTTATTACTATTTACGTCGCCATATTAACTTTCTGACGTACGATTAAATGAAAATTATGTAAATTGTTGCTACAATATTGACTTAACAAAATATTTTAGTTCGCTTTTATTTAATTTGATTCAAATTTCTAACACTAAGCATAATTTATGCGGAATGAAGTGCAACGAGAAACCTTAAAAGAACTGTCATACGCAAGCCTTTCTTGCATACTTCATGTAGAGTTTGGGCAAGGAGTGATATCGCAAAATGCAATTTATTTGTTAGCTATTTAAAAACCTTGTTTATGCCGAATATACCATCTAATTTAGTGGGGTTCCACCCGTAGATGCTGGAGAAGATGTTGAAAGGGCAACTGCTAGTTTAAATCCCAAGAAGGCCTATGGTTTCGACAAAACTACTAACAATATAATAAGAGAACTTCCCCAGGTAGCAGTTAAAATAATTTATTTATACAAAAAAATATTATATTTGGAATCGGTTATATATATTATTTGTTTTTATTCACGCATGATTCCTTTTGAAAATTTATTTAAATAAATATTTTATGAGTATAAATATTTTATGAGTATAAAATATTTATTTTCAAAAAATATAATAATCGAAATTGATTACTATGGGGAAAGCATATCCAGATAGCTATTTCGCTAGTGCTCAACTAGCTCATCAGTGGATTTTTCCCAATTTTTCTGAATAAAAACTCAGATTCTTATGCTTAAAACTTAATAGACTAAATGAGAAGTTCAATCAGTCTAGAAAGAAAGCCAAATCTAAATTTTTAAACAAAATATAAAACTATAGTAACCATTTCGATTTCAAAAACTTTATTTTATTCTTCTTTCAATTTTTAACGCCATTATACGCCTTGAGTATTTTCCCTCAGACTGAAAGGTATCTGTTATGATACCTAAACCAGAAAAATATCACACAAACGAATCTTTTGTGCCAACTAGCTGTGCCCGCGCCACGTCATAGGCGTCCTGAAAATATTTTGCTCGGTTATTTTTCTTTGAAAGTATTCCACACCAATTGAAACACTTTTATATTGCTTCAGTTATAATTTATGTATTTAATTTATATAAATGAACACATCCCTCGATAAAATTCTAAAATTTATAAAAAAAAATTTTAAGTTCTAAAAACTATTGTAAACCTCTGTAAGTGGTGTTTAAAATATTTGCATTACAATGTAATTCCACCAAGTAAGAATACAAATTTTATTCAACTGGCGCTATCTGTTGCGTGATAGTTTCGAAAATATCCCACTTTCAAAAATAAAAAGGTGTGTGGTGAAAATGTAATGGTGTTGAAAATACCCCAGTTTAAACCGGAAATTGCTTTTTCACTGCTTTTTCTCCACTTTCTCTTGAAAATAAGATATTTTTGCGTAAAAAAAAGTATCCTATATTGGGATCAGGATACTAAGGTACCACCTCACATAATTTTCTTAAAATCCATTTTTACGTGATGCGAACGTCAATGAAACGCAGACAGACAGACGAAAGTGAGTTACTATTTTATTATATGTATAGGGTTTTCATACAAAAGTTGTTCTAAAATACATTTCAAATAAGTTTAATTTTTTATAAAAAAATATGGCGGTAATAATTTAAAAAAATTAAACAAAAAAATAATCCAAATATTATTTGTTTGTTTTTAGTTATACTGTGGTTACATACGAGCAAACTTATCATTTGTTTACTAACATTATATTATGGTTAGAAATACAATATTATGTTTTAATACTAATAAAACTTATGTTGTGGTTTGAAAATTATATACTTCAAACTAACCATGTTGCATTTTTGGGTGTAGTAAACATTTAAAGAACAATGAGTAACAAAAACTGGTTTGTCGTGATCATATTAATAAAAAAAACAACAATAAGTTGATCATCGCAATCATATATTGTTACCTAGAACATTAGTTGGTTCTTGTGACCATACCATAACCATGTTTTTACCCTGCGTATAGAGTAAGTGGCATAATCTTAATAACACTAATATTAGGTCCAAGTTCTATCCAAGACATGTCTTAATAATGATCTTCTCATACCAGTGGCAAGGGTTTTTATCGAAAGGTGTGACTTCATTGCTAACATTCATTAGTTTATTCAATATTTTGATTATTAAAAAAATACAAATTTATCAAAAGCTTACAGAAACAAAGATTAGTAATATTTGCATCTATGGAGACAAATTAATACCTTAACTGGCAGGCAGCTAACTTTTATTTTAAAATAACTTAATTGAATCCAATAGCATGATAGTTTCAAAGGCGTTAAGAAGTGTAATACAAATAAATTTTAGTTATTTTTTTCAAATTCAATACCATAACTTTCATCTCCAAGGTTATATTTATTTTTTATAACATAGTTTGAGTTGCCTAAACCCTTTTAAATTTTCTTATTTATTAAATATTTAAATTTGTTTAAAAAAATACAAAATCTAAACAAAGTTTTTATACAAAAAAATTAAAACTTGCAAATATTTACAAATACAAAACAGTATCTTGCGTTAAAATCATTTAAGTGACAGGAAACCCAGATTATATTCTAATATAACCCAATTGAATCATTCATGTGTGCAGCCAAATGTTCCATCCAAAAACAATTTTTAAAAAATGAACAAAAATAAAAAAAGAATAGAAACAACTTACTCACTCTAACGGATTTATTCAAACAGAGGAAACAAAATTAAAAATAGAATAAAAAAACTACAAACTAAAATGAATTGTATGTTTATTGTTGAACAAATATATTGTTATTACAGCAAATCAACTACAATTTGAATAGTGAATACAGTTATTTTTACGACTGTGTATGTACATATAACAAAAACAACAGCAATGGTAATAATAGCTGAAACAAAACTGTAGTAACGCACAGTGGCGTGAATAAAAAAATTGCAATACATAAAAAAATAAATATAAATTTGTCTATACACGTAAAATCAAACTTATATTTTTTATTAATCATTAATTTAGCTTGTGAAAATTTTATTTTTTACTAAATTGCCTTTCAAGATCACATTTGTGACCTCCAACTACTAAAAACTCCTCTACATTCTGATAGTATCTATACATATAATAAAATAGTAACTCCTTTCCGTCTGTCTGTCTGCTTTTCATTTACGTTCGCATCACGTAAAAAGTACTGGATGGATTTTAACAAAATTTTATGAGGAGGTACCAAAGTATGCTGGTCCCAATATAGAATACTTTTTTTTCCCGCAAAAATATCTTATCTCCAAGAGAAAGTGGAGAAAAAGCAGTAAAAGTACGCAGTTGAACTAACCGGATATGAATACTTTACTTTTTATAAAGTAAAAAAATACATAAACTGATATGTAGCATATCTTAAGAAGGAACTCAGTACTGCTGAGTACAGCACGACACGTTTAATTTTTAAAAGTTGTATATTTTAAAACACAGATCTTTTTAACTACTTAGTACGGCACAGTACCTTTAATTTTGATATTTAAATACAGATGGAGCTAAAAACATATGCCAAACAGCCAATTGAATAAAATTTGTATTATTTGGTTATTTTGTGAAATACATACTTAGGTAATTATGTGATTACATTATTTTTCATATTTAGCGTTAATTTTTAAAATTTGGTAAGAATACTACGACTTTAGTGTGGCTACAAAATTCTGTTATTGGTCGTTTCTTCTTAGTTTAGATGCATCTTTCTCTTGTAAAGGGTGTTTTTTATAGATCTATAGAACTTTAAGTTGGCATTACTTTTCCAGATGGCGACCGATTTAACAGCTGTCAAGTGATTTTTTCTCAGTTTGGTTTGGCAATTCATCATGAATAGCCTCAATTCTGAACAACACTTGCAAATAGTGCAAAAAACGAGATTACCGTTGTTCCCGATTTTCATAAGCGAATCTTGTTTAGCGATGAAGCGCACTTCTGGTTGAACGGCTACGTCAACAAACAAAACTGCCGCATTTGGAGTGAAGGTAATCCTCAAGTGTATGTCGAAACACCGTTACATCCAGAAAAACTGACTGTTTGGTGCGCTTTATGGGCTGGTGGAATCATTGGTGCGTACTTTTTCAAAAACGATGGTGGCCAAAACGTTAC
The DNA here is from genome assembly GCA_949628195.1 of Phasia obesa. Classification (NCBI taxonomy): domain Eukaryota; kingdom Metazoa; phylum Arthropoda; class Insecta; order Diptera; family Tachinidae; genus Phasia; species Phasia obesa. Next base: position 55,203,771 of record OX451216.1, read on the forward strand.
TGTCAATGGTGATCAGTATAGAGCCATGATTACTATCTTTTTCATTCCTGAATTAAATAACCATGATGTCCAGGAGATGTGGTTTCAACAAGACGGCGCAAGATGTTACACAGCTCGTGCCACAATAGATTTATTGAAAGACACGTTTGGTGACCGCCTAATTTCACGTTTTAGACCTGTGAATTGGCCTCAAAGATCTTGTGATTTAACACCGCTAGACTACTTTCTGTGGGGCTATGTAAGGTCATTGGTCTATGCCGATAAGCCACAAACGCTTGACCATTTGGAAGACAACATTCGCCGTGTTATTGCCGATATACGGCCACAAATATTGGAAAAAGTCATCGAAAATTGGACGTCCAGATTGGACTACATCCACGGCAGCCGTGGCGGTCATATGCCAGAAATCATATTTTAAATTTAATGCCACAAGATTATCTTTCGGATAAATAAACCATCGAATAATCCATTGTTGTTTTATTGCAACTTAAAGTTCCATACCTCTATAAAAAACACCCTTTATGTGCTACTCTATATATGTAAGTCTTACAATAGGTGTGGAATACTTTCAAAGCTAAATCGAGCAAAATATTATCAGCACGCACACGACGTGGCGGGCACAGCTAGTCTAAAATAAATTTTTTCCCATTTTTCTTTAATATTAATCACTAAATTTGTAAACAATATTCTTTCAACCCTATATAGAACCGTTCTACATCGAAAAATGAAATCTTCCATTTTTTATACCATTTACCACAGATGGAAAAGGGTATACATATATAATTCATATATTTTGTGTGTAATTTCTACAATATTAATTTCCGGCCCCATAAAGTATGTATATATATTCTAAATCCTTTTACAAGTTGGTTAAGCGATGTCCGTCTTTTTCGGGTTGAAGTCAACATTGCCAAGGCACCAGAAAAAATACAGAAAATTAAAACCCACCAATCTGCCAGGCGCAATTTCGAAAATTTTGCTAATGAAATTTAGCAACATCAGATCATTCTATTTGATGCTGTGGACAAAAAACCACGCCTACCTATATTTTTTTAAATTGTTATTTTTTTGTTGTAATGATTCTCTGTTGTTTTTTTGCTAAATAGCCGACTTAAAAATATTGTTAGGTTTTATTTATTCAACAATGAGATCTTTCAAAATTAAACACGCAAATAACTATTTTAGTTTGAAGACTCTTTATTCAGCTTTGTATAAATAACTATTATTGACAAGGCAATCTTAGCAAACTGAGGACGTACCGGTTATCGCTCATTTCTATTAAGTTTTTGCAACAATGTAATTTCACAAAGTAAAAATACAAATTAAATACAAGTTTTATTCAATTGGCTATTTGGCAGTAAGTAATTTATATTTGGTCAGCGCCATCTGTGTTTAAAATATCCCATTTTCAAAAATTTAATTTGTGCCGTTTCGTACTTAGCAGTTAAACAGCGCCATCTATATTTATAATATACCACTTTTAAAAATTAAAGGTGTCGTACTAAGCAGTACTTTTATACCGGAAAGCGTACTTTCACTATTTTTACTCCACTTTCTCTTGGAAATAAGTTATTGCGGAAAAAAAGTATCCTATATTGGGATCAGGATACCTCCTCAAAAAATTTTGTTAAAATCCATTCAGTAGTTTTTACGTTATGCGGACGCAAAGGAAAAGCAGACAGACAGACGGAAATGAGCTACTATTTTATTATATGTGTTGCTTGAATATCAATTAGAAATTAGCGTCAACAACAAATTATTATTTTTAAGTTAAAAATTGTGTTTTCATCGGTTTATTTAATTTTTTTTAATTTTTTTTAATTAAATACTTTATGTATTTCTAATCACATTTAAAAATTTTATCGATATAATTTTTTTTAATATATCGATACTGTAAAATATATTGCTACATATTTTTCCAGCTATCCTGCACTAAAGCAGTATATGTATCTCGAAATAACATTCCAAAATTATATGTCCTCTTCTAAAAATCTTAACTTGTTTGATGCAAATCAGTTAAGAAATTTATTTTTTTTTTATATTTAAAATTTTCTTTTTATTTCAAGCCACTGTGCAATGTATGGAGACGAAACCTTTAATGAATATGTAAATAAATATATATATCACTATGTTAGTAGTAAAACAAGGTTGTTGTTATGTTTTTGTGTCTGTGCAAACATGTGTGATGGAGTGAGTGACTTAGTAAGAATATAAGAGCGACAAAGATGCAGAGAGAATGTATGCCACTGTATATGGATTTCACACACCATTTGTTGGCATTTTACTAGTTAACACATTGGCACACAGCAACTTTACAATACCGGATGTTTAATAGTATGTGTATGGTTAAATATGTGTGTTGTAACGTTTGTTCAAAATTTGTGCACTTATGTGTATTCTTATATGTAGAATACACATGAAAATTGGTTCGTAAATTGGGTAAAATTGGATGATTAAAAAAGCTGAAATAAAAATTGCTACCCAGTTGTACGGCAAGGAAATATCGCCACAAAAATAATAAGAGCTGAAGTAGTTACTTCTTTCTTCAGAACACCACAGCTGTGTCGGGGGGCTGGTTGGCTAGCCGCTTCGGCGATAAACTGTTACGAGGCGCGCTGCCATCGAAGCCATGGTCAGCACAATTATCAGCCGATTTCACCGGCTATGGGATTTTTTTGTGATTTTTTTTTCGTTTACAGTTGCTTTTTAAATTTTAATACATATTAAGTGACGTCAACTTCTATTTTTTGCATGTATATATCTTATTCATTTATGTATGTATGTATTCAAGTCAAAATGGCAAAATAAATTCTGTAAAAATTGTTTCATTTTTAAAATCTGAAGCAATAGAAATTATGTTGTTCAAAACAGTATTTTAATATTTTTAACATATTTTTTTTGGAAATTCCACAAAAAAAGATTCAAACGAATAATAACAAGTAAGAGTGCTATATTCGATCATGCCGAATCTCATATACCCTTCACCATTGTAATGTTAAATATTCCCTTACTCTGTTATAATGGGTGATTTTTTTGGGGTTAGGATTTTCATGCATTAGTATTTGACAGATCACGTGAGATTTCAGACATGGTGCCAAAGAGAAAGATGCTCAGTATGCTTTGACATTTCATCATGAATAGACTTACTAACGAGCAACGCTTGCAAATCATTGAATTTTATTACCAAAATCAGTGTTCGGTTCGAAATGTTCAAATGTGACAAATTTTGTTCAGCGATGAGGCTCATTTCTGGTTGAATGGCTACGTAAATAAGCAAAATTGCCGCATTTGGAGTGAAGAGCAACCAGAAGCCGTTCAAGAACTGCCCATGCATCCCGAAAAATGCACTGTTTGGTGTGGTTTGTACGCTGGTGGAATCATTGGACCGTATTTTTTCAAAGATGCTGTTGGACGCAACGTTACGGTGAATGGCGATCGCTATCGTTCGATGCTAACAAACTTTTTGTTGCCAAAAATGGAACAACTGAACTTGGTTGACATGTGGTTTCAATAAGATGGCGCTACATGCCACACAGCTCGCGATTCTATGGCCATTTTGAGGGAAAACTTCGGAGAACAATTCATCTCAAGAAATGGACCGGTAAGTTGGCCACCAAGATCATGCGATTTGACGCCTTTAGACTATTTTTTGTGGGGCTACGTCAAGTCTAAAGTCTACAGAAATAAGGCAGCAACTATTCCAGCTTTGGAAGACAACATTTCCGAAGAAATTCGGGCTATTCCGGCCGAAATGCTCGAAAAAGTTGCCCAAAATTGGACTTTCCGAATGGACCACCTAAGACGCAGCCGCGGTCAACATTTAAATGAAATTATCTTCAAAAAGTAAATGTCATGGACCAATCTAACGTTTCAAATAAAGAACCGATGAGATTTTGCAAATTTTATGCGTTTTTTTTAAAAAAAAAAGTTCTCAAGCTCTTAAAAAATCACTCGTTATTTCCTAATTTCCCAATAACATACATTCGGTTTTTACTTTTATGATTTTCAACTTCATTATCTATAAACATGCCTGTTTGTGTTCCCATCACGTCAAATGTACTAAATGGATTTTAATAAAAATTTTTGAGGAGGTACCTTAGTATCATGATGCAATTATAGGATACCTCTTTTCTGCAAAATATCTTATTTCCAAGAAAAAGTGGAGAAAAAGCATTCAAAGTACGCAATTTTGCCGATAATCTTTACTTTAAGGTGCCTTTTTTCGAAAACGGGATATTTTAGTAGAGATGACACACATCATATAAAGTAAATACATAAATCATAACTGAAGCATGAAAAAAGTAGGGGTCTTTGGTGTGGAGTATATAGATTTTTTTAAAGTTTTTCGAAAATTGTTTGTAAAATTTTATGGAATGTTTTTTGAAAAAATTTTGTGGAAAATTTTTTGAAAAAATTTTGTGGAAATTTTTTTTAAAAATTTTATGGAAAACTTTATTAAAAAATTTTTAGTAAAAATTTTATCGAAATTTTTTTTAATATAATGACCTATTCATATGCATGATCATATAATGCATATGTAGAAAGTACTTAAAATACTTATTGTACTAATCATATTGCTGGCTGCTATAATAATAGACTCATACGAGTATAATGTTAGATTTTATGCATAACATTACATAATCTATACATATAATAAAATACTAACTCACTTTCGTCTGTCTGTCTGTTTGCTTTTCATTAACGTTCGCATCACGTAAAAACTTCTAGATGGATTTTAACAAAATTTTGTGAGGAGGTACCTAAGTATCCTAAGAAAAAGCAGTGAAAGTACGCAGTTGAACTAACCGGATATGAATACTTTACTTTTTATAAAGTAAAAAAAACACATAAACTGATACGTAGCATATCTTAAGGAGGAACTAAAAACGCCGGTATTACCACATAGCACTAAATCGCCGGCGAAGTAAAATAATTATAAATTGGCTATGCTGGCTTCAAACTAATTCGCCTAAAGAACAACAGAAGCGCTTGCGAAGCTTTATTATCGCACTAACCATTAGTCTTATTAATTGCCTGAGTGTTACTTCTCTTAAGAAAAAAAAAAACTAAAAACGTAAGGGGTCTTTGGTGTGGATTGCTTTCAAAGCGAAATCAAACAAAATATTGAAGGACGCTTGCGAAGTTGCGGGCACAGCTAGTATATAAATAAATCTATACACATAAAGCTAGTAACTCATTTCCGTCTGTCGGTCTGGCTGTCTGGCTGTCTGCTTTTTATTTGAGTTCGCGTCACGTAAAAACTACTGAATGGATTTTAATAAAATTTTCTGATGGTTTACCTTAGCATCCTGATTCCAATATAGGATATTTTATATCTCATTTCCACGAGAAAGTGAATAAAAAGCAGTGAAGGTACGCAATTTCCCGTTTAAAGGTACTGAAATTTTCGGTTTAAAACTGGAATATTTTAAACAGGGTTGCGCAACTTTTATTTTTGAAAGTGGGATATTTTAAACAAAATTGGACAACAGAAGCGTCTGTTGAATAAAATTTGTAATTGTTTTGTATTTTTACTTTGTGGAATTACATTGTTATTAAAATATTTTAAACCCATTTACAAGAATTTTTTTATTTATGGGTACCCCTGGTACCCATCCCTGGATAAAATTCTAGAATTTATATATAAAGTAAATACATTAACTATAAAAGTAAGTGCTTAACAATTCGTTTGCCCTTGTTTTAATATTTTGAATGAGGTCACGTGAGGTAGCTAACTTATTCCTCACGGGACAAAATTTTGATATAAAAAATCTTGGCTAAAAATTTTAAAACTTTTCTTTAATTAAGTTTTCTAATTGCTGCAGAACATAATATGTTCTGCAGCAATTATATATAAGCTGCTCTATTTTCCTTTATAGGCACTTTTCAAATAAATAATTTATTATTTTTTACTTTTGTTTAAATAACAATTTTCGATGTCTTTGTATTGCGGAAATTTCACTTTGATAGTTTCCTACTACATGATAATTTCGCGATATTGTTTAACTATTTCCCAAGGGGATGTTTTTCATTTGTTTGCAGGGTCTATGCCATTTAAAATAAACTGACTGTTAGCACATAAAAAAAATCCAAAAAGGTTTTGGGCTAAACATTGTTCGTTTTAAATAAAACAAAGTGAAAATCAATGTGCAGGCAAGCCCAACGAACTCTTTCCTGCATTATTAAACATGGATGTACTCTAAAGGACTAACATCGACTAAGCTGGAATAAACTTTTGAAATTGATATTTATCCCCCAATTCCTCAAAAAACATAGTTGTAAAAATTACTTTGTGTTTTGATTGAAAGCTTACAAACATTAAATTTTAATTTTTTTCTAATTTTTTGGCAGTCCTTAACTAAAATATTTTAGTTTATTTATGATTCAATTCTTGTTCTAAGATATTGGCTGCACTTGTACTCACTACACTAGCAAAAAAATTTTCAAAATATTTCATGTACATACGCAAAGAAAAACCATGGTTATGGTATGGTCACAGGGACCACATTATATTCTCTGTTACAATATATGGTTGCGATGAACACATCTTAGTTGTTTGTAACATTACTTTGGTCCCGGTAAAAATGTTTTGTTTAAAATTTGATTATTAAATGGTTACTACGTACAAAAAATTCAACATGGTTGCTTTTAACTATTTAATGTTTAATCCACAACCAAAGTTATTTCGTAGGTAACCAAAAAACCATATTCTCTGGCTACCCGCAATTCGAGTTCTCTCGGCGTGAGACTGTAATTTATTTTTAATTTTTAGACCAGAAAAATCAATAATACCTCGAGATCATGTAAATCAACAGGGATAATATTACTGATGATAAAATATTCGCAGATACAAAACGAAATTTTTCGGTGATGTAATTTACCAGGTGACATTAAAAGTGAAGATTTTTATACCTGAGCTAAAGAAGCTGATGAGGATACAAATTCAACCGTTGAGACCGACGTTGATGTTGTTCTCAATCACAGTTTACAAGAACGCTTTCGGAGACAAGAAAGACTTTACTTTGTATTTGAAAGACTACATGAAAAAGGGGTTGGCTGAACTGGAAAATAAATCCCCCGAAATTGATGTCTTCAAGAACAATTCTTTACTGGTAAATCCATGAACTGCGATGGTACGAGCCATGTGCGAATGCCGTTAAATCGATGGCCAAATTGTTCCCTCCCTTATATCCTTGAAACATGGTTTGGAAGAAAAATTAAAATTAAATTTTTGTATCTATGTATTAATAAAATCATCTGTTTTTTTATATAAAATTATTAATAAAAAATAATAAATAATTTTGTTTTTCAAAAGGTAAAAAAACTGGCATATGTATGATATTTCATATTTTTGGACCATACTTTAATCGTTAATTTAACCATAATATTATAAAGTTCAACAATAATATGGTTTCACTACAACCATAATATGTTGCTCTTACATTATGGTTACCTCAACCATGTATTTTTCTTTGCGTGCACACACGGTTCTGTTACCATTTGATTATACATACAAATGTACTTGACTACAACCATATAAATCAACCTTAAAATAAGCTTAGCGGGTAAGTGTGAATATAATTAAATAAAAAATCTGTTGTTCCAGTGCACTAGACATTAAGTACTTCTGAAATTGCAATGATCCAAATTAATGATTTATAGTTGAGTTTAAAAGATTTTACAACAAAGAGGTGTGGAGTTTGCAGCTGATGGCTTGCGGCCTAAAAAAGCCACTCAATTTATTTAAAAAAGTGTATTATTCAAGTAGATGTAAGACAACCTTTGTTAACACCTAAGTGTCACTAAATTTTAAGTGACTACTAAAAACTGTGAAGATCTTTCCTAGTATTCAATTAAATGTTTGAATAATTTGATCGAGCATTTTTCAAGATTTTTATTAAAATCTATTTGTATATATTTATAGAAAATATATAAAATTTTTTATTGATCTTCGTCCTTATTTTACTTTTAAATATTTTTTTGCATTTTTTTTTTTTTTTTTTTTTTTTTAGTTGTCAAATCTATAAGGTTAATGTTGTATTAAGGTTTCTATGTTTAAAAGACTATTGAAGAGAATTTTACTGGTAGTTTTGTGTGCTTTTCCAATTTTTGTTTTTTTTTCTGCACGAAATGTTTTTTGTATTGCTTTTTCTGTTTCATTGGTATTTCCGGCTCAATAGTCGATTTTGCTAAATGTCTCCAAGCGGTTAAATATTAATTTTTTTTCTGATTCCCCTTAAGAAGAAACAAATAACAGAGGATTGTTAAAAACAGACATTGAAATATTAACAGCTTTTATGGGAGTTAAACTCTTTCAAATATTTAAGAAAATGTTTGACCTATTTTTTGGAAAATGTTTCAGTTGAGTTTAACAAGCTACTTGATACTTGCTTTATAAACAGCAGCCATAGTCATCGATACAATTCTTTGCATAATCGAAAAGTTAACAGGGATTTAGTAAAAAAAACAGCTGCAATTTTCAGTTGCTTTTAGGTTTTTTAAAATTTATATGTTGAGAAGCATAAGCCAATCCTTATGATTCTACCACAATAAATATTGAAAAATCCTTTAGACTTCTTTGCAAGGCTTGTTAAGAGAGAATAACTCGTTATGAGATATAATAGTTTATTAGTGAAGGACATATCCTTACTACCCGCGATATTGAGCTACTTTTTTGTTTACACAAATATGGTTTGATAACAAACGAAAATTTTAAAAATAAATGAACTTCAATATTGTACATACAAGGATATGTATATGATTTATACTCGTACAGGCCTAAAGTTATTGTACCTTCCATCTCCTAAATAAATAATGGACTGTTATACCCAGTAAGTGACAGGCGCTCTTTCAGGTAATATCAGATAGATGACTTGATGCCAAGGTCTGACTGAGCCATTAGAAAGATACGTAAATTTCACCAACACTGCATCATCACGGTTGCCAGATTTGACGATTTTTGCCCAAATAGGCAAAATCCGATTTGGCGATTTTTTCTTAAAATGTAACGATTTTATAAGTTGTTGATCTTGTTGAAAGAAGACATTGGTATTGTATATCTTTTGAAAATATCTCAACTTTTCCACTTCCGTAGAAGCATTGTTGATTGTTTAAAAATTTTATTTCTCCTTATCTTTCAGTCTTTAAAGTACGGATAACACTTCAAAACATATCATTATTATTAATAGTATAAAACATATACTGAACGACTATTTAGACCGTAGTTAGGAATTTTATGAATCTAAATTTTCGTAAAAGTGGATAAAAGAATAAAATGATATACTTATAGGGAATCAACAAAATGCTTGCATAATAATTGGGTTTATTTTTAACCGACTTCAAAAAAGAAGGAGGTTATCAATTCGTCCGAATGTTGCTTTTTTTATGTATGGAACCGTAGAACTCCGCCATTTCGGAACCGATTTTCAAATTATCATTTAATTAAATTTTTCTTTATTTAAAATGTTATGCTTCCAGTTTGGTCCATGGTGTCCCCATACAACATACATGTTTTTTACGTGTATTAAGAACAGTAAATTTCACCAAAATAAAATTGTAATAAATTGCGTGTCGCTATACCTCCAGAAATTAATAAAAAAAATATATTTAAAATTTAAAGGGTGTCCCCATAGGTGACGTAATTTGACCCATATGGGCCTATACTTTGAACCGTTATAGACAAAACCTTGAAAATTTGACAGAATGTCTATTACTATGACCGTTATAATAAAATAAATATATATATATTTAAAATTTTTAATTAAAGGGTGCTCCAATAGTTCATTTAAATTGATGTATATGGCCATACTTTTAAACAGTTGTACACAGACCGCTGAAATTTACAAAGAGCCTATATTGTTAAGTCCGCTATAACAAAAAGTATAAAATTTGAATTTGGAAATAAAAGGGTGTCCCAATAGTTAATGTAATTCTATGTATGTATGGCCAAGCTTTTGAACTGTTATAAACAGACGGCTAAAATTTACAAGGAACCTGTATTAAAAGTTCACTATAGTGTATACAATATACAAGTATACAATTTGAATTTAGAAATTAAAGGGTGTCCCCATAAATTATGTAATTTTATCTATGTGCCTCTATCTTTCGAACTGTTAAACACAAACACTTGAAAATTTGGCAGAATATCCACACTCTGATATAATAACAAGTGTTAATATTTGGAATTATAATGTAAAGGGTGTTCCAATAGTTCATGTAATTTGATATATATGGCCAAATTTTTGAACCGATATAGACAGATAGTTGAAATTTATAAAGAATCTTTTTGGCCAAGTCCTCTATAACAACAGGTCTTTAATTTAAAATTGTAAATTAAAGAGTGTCCCAATAGGTGAATTTATTTGATATATGTGACCCTATCTTTGAAACCGTTATAGACAGAGGGTTGAATGGTGTCCCCATAAAAGGCGGATGCTGGTGAATATAGCTTAACTTTTGTACAATAATAGGGAGAGGCTTGAATTTCTTCCTTCTAATTTTGGCGCATCTCTCTCTTATTTGGTTTAAATCTAATTCTTACAGATTAATTACATTTTTAGTTTAGAATTGGTAACCTTCTATCTGTTTTGAAGTCGGCTTTTTTTTTTGCAAGAATTATGGAATGAATATACATATAATAGAAAATAATTTAAAAAAACAATGATTTTGAAGAAAGTGAGATAATGGCTAATTGCCTTAGTTTATAAGTGAAGTTGTCTAGCCAAATTATAGGAACGTGCTAGCCACTAATAATGATGCGGTAACGATCCGTAAACAACACGACCTGTGGCTCAATTTTTGAAGAAATAATATTCAATGATGTCACCAGCGTTTAAACCACTGGATGTTTGCGTGAATTGATGATTGATTGATTGATTGATATTAGTAGCCCTGTTCAAGCGTCAATCTATTTCATAATTTCATACCTTAATCCCAGATAATTTCTACACAATTTTTACACTTCTGTTATATGTATTTTTATTGAAACATTTAATTTTGAATAGTTTCTTTATCAATACATTTTAAAATTATTTTAAAACACTTTTTATTCAGAACAACATACAGACAATCATATAAATGAATTAAAAAAGAATAAAAGCAATTGATACACAATCTCATTCATAGTTTGTTTTTTTATTCATACTATTTTCTATTTTCTATATTCGTTTGTAAACTTTTAAATAAAGAACATGCAAATCATTGCAAAATATATTTCAACTTGACACATATTTCTCTATATTATAAAGTGCAGCAGTTGCAGCAAATGTACGAGTATAAGACACAGCAAGTCATACGAGTAGTAAGTGTATTATAGTAGCAGTAGAGTTTGCTACTGAAGAATTAGATAAATTATGCTTGTTCAGCTTCCGTTTCCGCTTCCTGTTGTTTCTTGAGGCTGGGCTGTGTTTGAAGAAATAAAAATTAAATATGAAAAAAATCCGATTACTCAAGAAAAATTAGCTTCAAATTATCTATTAATGTAAAGAGTGTTTCAAAAGTTAAGCAAATATTAATTATAAAGGAACTGTTTTTTAATATTTATTTTTTTTAATCAAAAAGTACACGATATAAGGACTATGTTTGGGATAGCAAATGATTCATCGTTATTTTGTTGGCCATTATCTACTATTTGTTAATTGTTTCCATGACCATTTTTCTTAGAAGTGAGTGAATATCACTGATACAGCGTTAAAGCTCTTTGATTTTGCTGTTGGCTGGCAGACACAAAGGTATTATTTATTACCTGACTCTGTTTCCAGTAGTTAAATTTATACCTCCTAATGGAGTCCGGTAACAGGCTCTTAGTTAGATGTTGTCTCTGCTAGGAGAATGGATAAATTAAGTAAAGCAAACTCTAGATATCTGTAGACATCTACTTTAAATTGTCCCCAGGTACATTCTAAAAACTAAAAACTTGACGCCGAAGCAGCCGAGATACATAAATACACTACTCCCCGATGCTAGTAGAAGCCTAGAACTGTAATATAAGAACCTTAGAGATCTTACCAGTAACCAAACGATTAGTACCAAGGGAATCGATAGCCCCTAAAAAATTTCTCCAAATATCTATGATCGATTATTGGTAAGGCCCAATATGGCTTGTTGGGGCTCTATGTTCGTTATAGGAATAACAGAATAGAATATATAAGATGGCTTTGCTTTGAAACTAAATCGCGGGAAAGACTACAGCGCAACAGCGGCACCAATAGCGGGTCAGTAGTTTAGATAGTATCCAACTTAAACAAGAGGTATGAGCATTGATCCTACCAGCCATGTTCTAAAATAGTTACTTGTTGTGTCACTATGCGCAACAAGGTCGTTGGCATTCGCACTGTTTACACCTAGTGGTAAGACCGTCGGATTAAGACAAGGCGTCAGGAACGGTCGTTAACATGTATAACATCAACCAATTTCAATATAGACTTCTCTGTAAGTGTTTTTTTCTTGATTACTAGAAATTTTATGAATTCTAATTTGTATAAGACCAGCAAATAAAAAAACTATAAGCATCTTACAGGAATGTACAGGGAAGCTTTATAAGAGCTGATAATTCTCTGAGGAATGTCTGGTTTTTACTGAGAGGAAAAAATAGAAAAGCATACTTCTCAACAGCTAGAAAGGTTAAACTTTGAGGGACTATTTAGCCAAAAGGCCTTTCCCCTCGGCAGTATAGGTAACAATCGGGATACCTGCAGAGTATGCCTAGCGGACGCTGATTGGGTAGGTCATATTGTTTGTGAAAGTCCAGCACTGGCTCGTACTAGACTTAGAACCATGCATAGACAAATATAAAATGTGGATGTTATGGCCACTCTCGGATCTGGAGGAAGGTCTGCAAATACTCATTAATAGTCTGATAATTCCAAAGTCGGGTGTAAGGGCGAGAATCAAAGAAATTAAGGTAGTCATAAATTACCAATCGGATACCAGAAATCGGATACTAAAAAGAAAAAAAGGGTTAGAAGACAATCTATAAAGATGTTGCTCTGATTCGATATTCTTCCCTATGATTATATAAAGTGCTTTGATTTCAAATAAAACTATAAAAAGAAAGTTTTAAATCGCATGATTTAGGGCCCAGTTTAGTTATTGGAAAGAACAGAAACAAGTCTCATCTCATGGCCATCAATTGAAATCACATGTCGTCCACAAAAATATAATATTATGTTAATAGAAAGAAATCTGTTGACATGTCGCTATGTGGAGAACCAGCCAGAGCCACAGCTTGATCAGCTCCATCTTTGCAAAAGTATGGCCTAATGATTTTGCTAACCTAAAACCGACACATTGTGGATGCATTTAAATTTTGTTACATTCACAGAAGAGTTCTGTGAAGTACAGGGTGGGCCAAAAGAAACCAAGGGGTGTAAAAGTTTAACAACTTTTTTGTTTATTAACTTTTTTTTATTTTTTCTTTCAGATTATATAGACAAAACTTGGAATTGTATTATTTAAACCAGAGATCAATTATTTTAACGCAAAGAGCATATCGCCGACATTATTGAAAATTTGATTATGAGTGATGAAGCTCATTTTCATTTGAATGGCTTTGTTAATAAGCAGAACTGTAGGTTCTGGGGTTCTGAAAATCCAAGAGCTATTCATCAACGCCAATTGCACCCCATTAGGTGTACAGTATGGTGTGGGATCACATCTGAAAATGTCATTGGGCCCTACTTCTTCGAGAATGAAGATGGAAGTGCTGTAACCGTAAATGGAGAGCGGTATCGGTTTATGATAGAAAATTTTTTACGTCCTGCTCTTGAAAACAGACCTGGTATGTGGTTTCAGCAGGACGGAGCCACTGCCCATACTGCCCGAGACACAATGGCACTTTTAAGACAAATTTTTGGAGAGCCCTTGGTTTCTTTTGGCCCACCCTGTATAAATTCAGTACTTTTGATAGTTACACAAAAATTTTTTTTCACCAATTAAAGGTTTTAATTAGTTTCAGATTAAAATTGAATTAAATAATTAATTGATTCAATTATTTGTTAAGTTAGAAAATTTGTTTGTGCTGTTTTAAATAAATTTATATTTGAATCAATTTAAAAATTATTAATTATTAATTTAAAAAATTAACTTTTATTTAAAACTAATTAAAACCTTTAATTGGTGCAAAAAATTTTCTCTGTGTACCTTTAATATACATTTTCCTTATTTTACAGTGTCGTCTGTTAAACTGCTTCTGTAGAGTTTCCAGCACTTCATACCTCACATATGGCAATAAATAATATCTTGCATGGATTATGTGTGTTTCGAAATTTAAGAATTTCAGCTTGTAGTTACAGTCTCATAAGCAAGTGTCTTGCCATTTAAGTGAATTAGACAATTGACTAGAAAGCATATAAATAAAGATATTTTCCTTTTTGGCAGAAAAGTACTATTAAAAAATTATTAGTTGTTTTAATTTCGTACTTTCACCTATTTTGACTTCTATCATCACTACTTTAATTTTGTAATTTTAAATTAATACAGAAACATGACTTACCTTGGGATGCATTAAAATGAATGGCAACTCAGCACACAACTCTCCACCCAATGCTCCCAGAAATAGCTTGACCTTAACTGCATATGAAACAATAATGCCAAAAGCATCACGAGCATCTTGACTAGCAATCCTGCGGAAACAAAAATAAAATATTTTTAATTAAAAAAAAAAATTAAACGAATGCCCACTCACAATGTAGTCGAGGCCAATGAAGTATTCTTATGTTTAATATCACCCTCCACAGCTATGCCGGCCCGATCACAATTGGCCGCCAAATTGGGTGCCAAATACATAACCTTCTGCAAACTAGAGCCCGGGTTCAAAGGGCAGCCTTCACTGCTCTCAGCAAACGAAATCGTATTACGAAACTGTCCATTTTGGAATAAGACAACATCAATGCCTTGCTGCACCATGGCCTTAATCTTCTTCACAACCTTATTTGAATTATTGCGTACACAAATATTAATAGAAATCTTTTCGCCATGATGATACAACTGTTTGTCCAAAGTCACTTCTAACTCTAATTCTCCCGGTGATAATAGGAAATCCTTGCGTACCACTGTGCAGGGTTGTATACCGTTTTTAGCGGGCGCATATTGTACCTTGCGAATTCCCAAATTAACAGTACTACGACGATGAGAACGATCACAATCACTTTCGCCAGCAAAAATTTTAACGAAATATTGGACACCACAAGGTTGACTATTATCGTTGGCTTTTTGTTGCAAAACCACTGAAGCAGGAGAGTTAGGTGGCATTTGCATAACAAAAGGGTAGGCGTTGGGACCTAATTTCTTCAACAGGCGTTCTTGCATTTTTGTTAGTTGAATATCGACTTTTTGCTCTGGATAGACTTGTTGAGAAACCAAGACCAGTTCTTTTTGGAAACGTAAACCAATCATCTCATCATCTTCGCGACCATAACGGAAATTGCAAATAAGTTGCACGAATATTTTACGATTTTGACGAATGTACTCATCGTCCAGAACGACAATGCCATCTAGAGGATAAAAGTGTTGAAGATAAATATTTGTTTTTTATTTTAAGAAGTAAGAGCAAAGAAAGTAGTATATGCAAAATTGATGTTAAAAACGTAGCACAATATTGCACTTATTTAATTAATAAAATAAAATATTCCTATTAAAAGACATAACATGACAATAAAACATTTCAAACTTGTTAATAACTTTTGTCTCTAACCATAACCGGAATTTTCTCTAAATTAGGTGTACGGTACTTGACTCTTTTTTATTAAGCAAACCCTCAATACGAGGATAAAGGATATTTTATTTTTAGTCCAGCGTTCTTATGTTTTATTTTGATCTCTCCAAATTATAAACTTCGTCAAGGCCCTCAAAATGGTGTTTGTGACAATGACAACCATACGATGCCGCAAGGAACCATCACTTATGACCGCGATATAGTGGTGCAAATATTATTATGAGCAGCCAGAGTGTCTGTCAGTAAGTTAAGAAAGTAAGTCAAACCACTGTGCTAGTTGGTTAGTTGGCAAAAAGACCAAAGGAAATGAAAATTTGAATTGGGAAATGTGACAGTAAAATATATAAATACTTGTTATGCCCACACACGTTGTGTGCTTCCTGACAATCTCTTGTTCGATTTTGCTTTGAAAGTAATCCAATCCAAATTTTAGGACTCTTACGTATTTACTTCATATAAAGTTACACATTCCTGGATAAAATTCAAAAATTTATATAAAATTCTAAAAATGATTGTAAAGTTCTGTAAAAGGTGTTTAAAATATTTTAATAACAATGTGGGAACAATACTTAGGAACATAGTTTCGGATAAATATAATGTTAAAAATTCACTGGATTTAAAAACACAAATTGGAAACGTAAACATTGATAACCATGATTATTTAGTATCATTTGACGTAGTCTCTTTATTTGCTAATATTCCCATTCACACTGCTATCAACAACATAATGGAAAAGTGGAATATAATAAAATTGAACACTACAATCCCAAAATCAAAATTTTTAGATATACTAAAGTTCTGTTTATATGACAACAACTACTTCGTCTTCAACAACAGGGTTTACAACCAAATTTTTGGTATGCCAATGGGAAACCCGCTATCTCCCACGATTGCCGACATCGTACTTGATAATTTACTTGACGTAGCATTGACTGAACTTAACAATAAAAACATTCATATAAAATACGTAGCCACATGGACGACAAAGATGAGATTCTAAAAACTTTAAACGGATATCACCCCAAAATCAAATTTACAGTGGAAGTTGAAAAAGAAAGGAAAATAGCATACCTGGATACCAAATTGTATAGAGGCGACAACCAAATAATATCTGACTGGTACGCTAAAAATACATCGTCAGGTAGAATTATTAATTTCAATGCTACTCAACCGAAAAGCCAAATTATCAATACAGCCAGGAATTTCATCACGAGAGTACTAAAGATTAGCGACAAACAATTTCACAATCAAAACATTTAAAAAATCAAAAAAATATTAATATCAAACAGTTTTCCTCAAAATTTAATAAAATCATTAATAACATCAAACGAAACAGCAAGAAATACTGACCGTGACAACATAAATAACAAAGTAAAACATTTTTTCGGTGTAAAATATATACCTGGTCTCACTGATACAAAAAACATAAGAAAAACAATAAACAAAAATGACATAATATTTGCTTACAAACCAAACAAAACATTAAGTGGAATATTCACAAGCACAAAAACACCAATACCTAAATTACAACAAAACAACGTTGTTTATGAAATTGCATGCAAAGGTAATGAAAACAACAACTGCAACTTAATTTATATTGGTACGACTAAAAGAAATTTGGAAACAAGAATGAGCGAACACAAGGCTGATATCAACAAAAGTAAAGAGAGCACTGCATTGTCACAACACGCAATAGAATCAAATCACAAACCTGACTTTGACAACATAAAAATACTAGATAAAGTAAACAATGAGAGAAAGCGGTTCATAACAGAAAGCTTAAGAATTCAACAAAAAATACACAAAACAATAAACAAAAAAGAAGACGTTGACAATTTAAGCGCCAGTTACAGGGTTGTAATAGAAAATAGCCATTTAAAATAAAATTTCTGTTTCTTTATGTTTGTGGTTATATATGTATATGTGTAGTTATGTTTATTTAATTTAAAAATTATAAATGTTATAAGCAAAATATTGTATTACTGTAAGTAATTAGTGCTTAATAATTCTGTTGTTTATTTGTTAACTATAATGATGTTTTTATATTTTATGTAAATAGACGAATCCCTTGATAAAGTGAACATACAATTCACGAAACGTCGGGAAAAAATGTAATAAAAATTCTGCATTTTTATTAACAAAAAAGAGTTAGGCCTTATTAGCTTAAAGATAATAATCAACACAATAACAATGTAATTAATTCTACAAAGTAAAAATACAAATTTTATTCAATTGGCTATTTGGCAGTAAATAAGGCATATTATCTGTTGCGCAACCGTGTTTCAAATATCGCGATTTTAATTCACATTTTGTCATTATTTTAAAACAAAAAAAAAAAAGATGGCTTAAAGTGCCTTTAAATCGGTAAAAATCGACGTAATTTCACTGATTTTTCTCCACTTTCTTTTGGAAATATTTTTGCGGAGAAAAAATATAATAAAAAGATATATATAACCTTCTCATAAAATTTTGTGAAGATCCATCCAGTAGTTTTTACGTGATGCGAACACAGACAGAAAGACAGGAAATGAGTTACTGTTTTATTAACAATACAGATAAAAAATTAAAAAATAATAGCAAATCAGGGCCAGCCTTCGATACGCCTACTTTAAGGCGGCATATTTTAGTAGGGATGAGAACCTTTATATAAAGTAAATACATAAAGCATAACTGTACTAAGTACTATAAAAGTAAGGGTTTTTGGTGTGGAACAAAATATCTCTATATGTGACCCGGTCTATGAAAAGGGAAAAGGTGGCTTATGACTCAAAAGCTAAATTTCGAAAAATTAGCTGTTAAAGATAAACAATGGAACAACAACAACAAAAAGTGGAAATTTTTTTTTTTATTCACAAGCCACCTTTTCATAGGCCGGGTCACATATACATGTATATATATATATAAAAATGACGTGTATCTTCGTGATCGCTAAACTCAAAAACTACTGGACCGATTTTGTCCAAACCTAATATAAATGTTCTATGGGGCGTGAGGAGTGTTTCTGTGTAGTTTGAAGTTCGTCCGACAGATGGCGCAATATTTAGTTTTTTTGTGCTTTTGCACCGTAACTCTAGAACTACTGGACCGATTTTGACCAAACCTAATATACATATTCTATGGGGCATGAGGAGTGTTTCTGTATTTAGCTTTTTATTTTTATTTTTCAAGAACTACTGCATCGATTTTGACCAAACTTTATATACATGCTCAATGGGGCGTGAGAAGTGTTTCTGTGTAGTTTGAAGTTCGTCCGACAGATGGCGCAGTATTTAGTTTTTTATTTTTATTTTTGCACGGTAACTCAAGAACTACTGCACCAAATTTGACCAAACTTTATATACATGCTATATGGAGCGTGAGGAGTGTTTCTGTGTAGTTTGAAGTTCGTCCAACAGATGGCGCAATATTCAGTTTTTTTTGTGTTTTTGCATGTTGATAGAAAAATAGATAGATAGAAAGTAAATACATAAACCACAACTGAAACACTATAAAAGTAAGAGTCTTACAATTGGTGTGCAATTGAGCAAAATGTTGCCAAGACGTCAACGACGTGGCGGGCACAGCTAGTTGCTTATAAAATATTGTTTATATGCATTTAGTCATTTAAAAAGACTCACAGGAGAATTAAATCAGTATCGTACCGGCCAAGGCCAAGGCTGATTTTATTTTGTTGTCATCGGTTGATTAAACATAGTTTATTTACCATTTATTTACATATGTTTAAGCAAACGAACATTGGCATTAAATAAAATCAAAACAGAATAATTATTTAAATAAAATATTTTTAAAAAACTTTGGCACAAAAACATATCATCGCATTAACACAAATGTCAGAAAATTTTTACTATTCTATTAGACTGGCGGTTGCGAGTTCGATTTCCGTCAACACTTTGGGTACTTTCTGCTGACAAGGCAGCAGCTTCGCTGCTAGCGTTGTCTTAGTAGAACATGTAAAAACGTATGCGGCTTTTTATTTCTTTTTATTCTTCATCAAAATATACTATACGATTTAAAACCAACAGCAAATAAGATTATATGACCAAATTTGGTAATTTGAGTGTAATGATATGTTTCCAAGGATGTTGCTTACATATGAATATTTAAAGAGTCCAGTAAATAAAAATACCAAAAAGTAATTAAAAGTAATGAAAAAAAAAATATTTCATTCATTTTAGATTAAAGAAAAAGAACACAGGTTTAAAATTTTCATGAAACACGATTCTTGGAAATGTTTTCTTTTCTTTTACTTTGTGCTCGCAATACCCGGAAATACACATATGCATATTTCAAGGTTTTTAACTTTTAATTAACTAACTACCTTAGAACAGCAAGTTAATAATAATTATACTAACACATCTATGTATATAATATGGTGTGTCCATTTTTAATTAAGGTAAAGTTTATTTTTTATTTTTGTTTTTTTTAGATCTCGATTTTATATATTCTTTTCTTGCTTTTATCTTAAACATTCAAACCTACCAACAGGTTCCACTTGTGTCACTGAATCCACAAATTCACGCCTGTTCATGTATAGAGTGACCATGTTATTAGGCGAGGCCTTCTTAAAAATCTTGAAATTAACAACCATATTGAATAGAGTTTTCTTTAGCTTCTTTAAATAAAATTAAATTAAAATTCGTTCGTTTAAAATGCGTGTTAATGATTTTTTTTCAATAGCAATGGTTCTTTTTTGTTATTGTTATATTATTATTTTTTTTTATTCTCCTTGCAATTTCACTAACCAATTGGACGATTTTAAAAATGACTATGAATATAAGTTTGCTAAAAGACTAACATTTATACCTTTAAAGGTATAAACAAATACAGTATTTATCTAATTAGTTGCTGCTAAAACAGCTAAACAGCAGAGAATACAATAATATATATGTATAAAGGGTTTTCAAATTAGAGCTGGCCTGCCAAAATGTTTTGATGGCTTCTAGCAAATGCGATGTTATTTATATGCGGATTGCAAAGTTACTGGATTACGCAGCAAATAAAAAAAAATTGTTGTATTAAAATGAATGTTCGTTGCACGTTTAAGTATGGAAATGTTAACCAACAAATTGCCGTGTGTAAAATAGCAACAACTAACACGTGGTTAAAAAAATGTGCAGACGGCGTCATTGGCACGAATTTTTTCGAAGATGACACTGATAAAGCTAACACTGTAAACGACGAAAACTGTAGACCGATTGCAGACAGAAACAAATTCATATTATTCTAGTGAGCTAACTAGAACTCTGTTTATTAATTATTTACAGTAAGCTGAATTAAATGATTAAAGTTTTGATGAAAATGCTCCTCCTTTTATGCATATTTTATTTATTTATTTAATGTTACAATATAATTATAAATTCACCATTTAGGTGAAACACCTAGAGTATTTGGTGGCAATCGAACCCCCAAACTGAAAGACGTACTAGCCTACCGTGGCGTCCTACCTTTTATACCTAATTTACTGTTGATTCATCAGATTTGAATCAACACTAAAGCTGTGTTCGGACTAGTCAAATATTTGACGCAAAAACCGGAATCACTATTTTTTGCCGTGTTTATCCAATCTTTCATAACACGTATATTAATAAATGATGATTGATAAGATAATAATCATAATACGTAAGCTCCTATATTGAGTAGAAACTGATATAACTTAATGATTATTTGATAAGACCAATAAATTGTTTACATTATTTAGTGGTTACGCCTATTTGGTCAAATATTTGACTAGTCTGAACACAGCTTAAGTTACAAATAATTCTATACTATTTGTGGAAACTTAAGATTCGTTTATTTATAAACTAACAGTGCCCACACACGTTGCGTACAATATTTTGTTCGATTTTTTTTATAAAGGTACCTATTCCTGCATAAAATCTAAAAGTTATATAAAATTCCAAAAGTTATTGTACAGCTCTGCAAAAAATAGACAAAAAAAGAATTACTCATTATTTTGAAACGCCGCTATCTGTTGCACAATATTCCTTTAAATATACCGCTTTCAAAAA
The DNA here is from genome assembly GCA_949628195.1 of Phasia obesa. NCBI lineage: Eukaryota > Metazoa > Arthropoda > Insecta > Diptera > Tachinidae > Phasia > Phasia obesa. Next base: position 55,225,491 of record OX451216.1, read on the forward strand.
TAAAAGAATCCTTAAAGAACCTAGTACCTTTAAATCGGTAAAAAATTGGTCTTGGTATTTCCAAGAGATATTTTTGCGGAAAAAGGTATCTTATATTGGAATCATACCAAGATACCAAGGTACCTCCTCACACAATTTTGTTAAAATCCATCCAGTAGTTTTTACGTGATGCGAAATAAAAGAAAATCGCAGACAGACAAGAAATGAGTTACTGTTTTATTATATGTATATAGATAGTTGTCCAAAGGAAAAGATAAAGCGAGTCGGACATTAAGTATCAATGTAGCCTTACTTAAAGTGCAGTACTTAGCAAGTATTAACAACAATAACATTTAGTGTCATGATTCGATGAGAATGTTTCAATTGATCGAATACATATAATAAAATAGTAACTTATTTCCGTCTGTCTGTCTGCTTTTCATTTGTGTTTGCATCACGTAAAAACTACTGGATGGATTTTAACAAAATTTTGTGAGAAGGTACCTTAGTAACCTGATGCAAATATAGGAAACCTTTTTTTCGCAAAAATATCTTATTTCCAAGAGAAAATGGAGAAAAATCTATGAAAAACGCAATTTCCGGTTAGAAGGTACTGATTTTTTCGGTGTAAAACTAGGATTTTTCAACACGGTTAGTTTTTCAACTCACCTTTTTTTTGAAAGAAACTAATGCGAAACAGATGGCGCCAGTTGAATAAAATTTGTATTTAATTCTACTTTGTTATTAAAATATTTTAAACACCCACGACGTGGCGGGTACTGCTAGTTTAGATCTAAAATGAATTTTATGAAAGTACGACGAAATATAAAAAAAAAAAAAATTTATAATTTTTCGCAAGACGACGCATTGTACCACACCACAAATGCTGCCAATTCACACTCTGTATAAGTATATGTCTTAAGGGAATGTTTCTTGCACCAATATCGTCCAATATGATGCCGGCTAGTGTTTACGCGATGTCATATTTCATACCAAATGACACAAAAGGGCCTTTTAAGAAATTCCTTTACAACTAAAACGCAACTTGTGTTATTTTATTTCATTTTAAAATTAACCAGCCCTTATTAAAAAACACAACAGAAATGTAAATGTTTACTTGTTAGGCACACTTACTTTTCTTTTTGACGTACATAGTTATTTAATGGCCAACTTTTAAGGCTTCATCTGTTAAAATGTTCAAATATTTTTTTTTTAGTCTAACATTATTTTACCTAATTATTGATTTGTCTGTTGAACTTGTAATTTTTTTGGTTTAATATTATACAGACCAATTGAAGAAAAGAATATCACGGAAAATGAAAAGAAAAACAAACAAGTTTATAATATTTTTTTTAATTTTTCATTTTTAGGGGCAATGCCGATCGATGACTTGTTTACAAAACGTCATATTTTTGTTATGTCTTGTTTTTGTTAATGACATTTAAACATTTTAAATTTTCTTGATTTTTGTGTTACTTGTTTAAAAAATTAGAGAAAACAAAACAACTTGTTAAATAAAATTGCAAACAAACAAAACAGAAGTCAAACAGTAAAAACGGAACATTATCTATCTATATATAACGAAAAACAGTAACTTTTTCCCCATCTTTCTGTCGTTGTTCGCATCACCTGAAAACTACTGCATGGATTTTAAAAAAATTTTGTAAGGATGTACCTTAGTATCCTGGTTCCAATATGGGATACCTTTTTTCCGCACAAATATCTTATTTCCAAATGAAATTGGAGAAAAAAACAGTGAAAATTGCACGGTTTTTTTACCAATTAAATGGTACTGCATACTTTAAGTCATCTTTCATTTTTTTTAAGTGGAAAATTTTAAACACGGTTGCGCAACAGATGGCGCTGTTTTAAAATAATGACAAAATATAAATTACTTGCCGCCAAATAGCCAATTGAAAGATAATTTTATTTTTAATTTGTGGAATCAAATTGTTATTACAATTTTTAAAACACCTTTTACAGGGCTTTACAATAACTTTTAGAATTTTATATAAATTTTAGAATTTTATGTAAATTTTAGAATTTTATATAAATTTTAGAATTTTATATAAATTTTAGAATTTTATCCAGGGATGGGTACCTTTATACTAAGTAAATACTTAAGAGTCTTAAAATTTGAAAAATTTGAAAAAGCAAAATCGAAAAAAATTATGTCAGGACGCACACAACGTGTTAGGCACAGCTAGTCAAAAATAAAAATAATAAGGGGTTAAGTATGAAAAAAGTTACACGTTAAATTTTAACAAATTTTTGTCTTAATTGAAAAGGCATAGTGTATGGCGTATACATGGCTGGCAAACCTAGTAGTATGGCTCTCACTAACTGAGTGTATTGTCAGGATTTCTATTAAAACGTTCTCGCAGTGGGTACCGGTAATAGGCTTCTAACAAGGACTATACTTGCTAGCAGCCTGATTTAAATAAGTAAAGCAAAATAAATTGGTTGGGGAAAAAGAAATCTATTATTTTTTCAATAGCTGACTGAAGTTATCGATATTTCGTAAAGTATCGATCAAACAATTTTAAATTTATATAATTTATGTAATAAAATATTTTACTGTTGTTTGTTTGTTTGTTTGGTCCATTCAGTTGTGAGTTACAGGGTGTTATAAATGGAAAATAACAAAGAGGAAATTCGGTACTTGCAAGCCACATTATTCTCGTATTTAACCCATTTCTTATACCCAGTAACCGTCCGTTTAGGAAATAAATCGTTTTAATTCCGTTGCGTTAATGCTTCGCAAACGGAAATTCGATCCATCTTCTTTCTGCATATTTGGGTAAAGGTTTCCTGATAAGCTAAAGTAAGCACTTAGCGAAATGGCTATAGAAACTTGCTTACCCCATAGTAATCAATATTGGCAAATTTATATATTGGGTTAATATTAAATTAAAAATTATTAAAATATAAATTGTTGTAACAGTTGTTATTTTCAACAATTTGCGTAATTACCTGATTTTTAATATCTGATAAACATGATATTTTGAGAACCTTCACTTCGGCAAATTAAATTTAATTAAATATAGTTAAAATCAATATAATGCAAAAACCATTAACCGTTTTTACAATCATCTAAGAATAACTTTTCCACCTAACACTCTGAGTGTTTCACTAGCTCTTCGTTACTATGCTTGGTAAATTAAGTTAGATTATATGTAGCTTGTATTATTAATCCTAATATATATATAAACTTTGTTAAATGAGAAGTAATTAATAAACAGTTTTTTTCTAATTTTGTCTATTTTTAAAATAATGTGCGCAAACTTATTAACAATTAGACTTAAAAATATTTGCTATATGACTTAAAGTATGCTACGTTTTTACAGCCTTAATCAAGATTTGAAATTTGGAGTGGCCAGATATAATTAAGAATTTATATATTTGGCTCTAATATATAGATAATAAAAAGAAAATAGCATTTTTTTAATAATTATATAACATTTTTTATAGTCGCCGAGCTTTTATAAGAAGATCAGCCGCGATTTATCAATTGAATATAATGAAAAAAAAAGAATTAAGAAAACAGTGTTGTTTTTAGAAAAATAACACAAATTTTTACTTTATGAACATAAAAATAAAATTAAATTCAAATATTCTTATCCATAATAAATGACCTGTATTACCATGTAATGAAAAGTGCTGGTTAATCGAACAAAAATGGATGGGCATTAAATGTATGAAAGCATTAAATGTATGCAAACATACGCGGGTATTGGGAACACGTTCCCGAATTTCATTAAAACACATTCCATTCTATCGATGCTTACTGAATGATGCTCACTAGAATTGAACACCCTACTGTCATCGACAGCTTCTTCTTCTATATTCCTTTTTGAGTTGAATGTTATCACGATCATTTAGGATGTTAGGGCTTTAGATGCGTAGTAAGAAGATTAGATGGAGTGTATTACTTTTCACACTGTTTTAAAAAGATTTTTCGAATCCTGAAAAATGTGTTGAGACTTTGCCCTCAACTTTCATGCCAAGAAAATCTTATATCTTATATCATAGCTAAATATGAGGTATCACTTTCAAACGAACGTGTGTATTCACATTACCCCATTTAGCGGGTATTACAAGATCATAATTGAGTGTTCTGTAGCTTGGCCCCAACCTCCAAATGGCAAATGATGCTGCCGTCTGTAAAAGATGACAACAGCATATGGTTGGAAGTCATTTACAAAAGCGTAGGCTGATCAACTGGTCCTTGGGAGTTTTTTAGTTTTTTTTTATAATATATATTTAAATAAATGAATGATTTCAGTAGTATGGTTTTAAATATTTAAAGTGAATTCCAACGTTTTTTTGTCTTTATTTTAAGAAAGCGAACGTGAAATTGCGCTATATTTTGTCTATTAGAGTATTTTTGACGCTTTCATCCGGAATGACATGAGATAAGCCAATACAAATTAACTTCTGATAAATAACATAGTGCATCCCTAAACAATTGTTGTTACCCATCCCTGATAAACTGTAGGTGCTGTCAAGATTACATCAATTAAACCGATTAGGCTCTAGATTATTAATATATTTGCTACCTATATTTGCCTATCAATATTTTTCACATTTTTTCAGGTTGTTTTTATTTTTATCGGTTGTAATGATTTTCGTTTTTAGGGTTCCGTACCTAAAGGGTAAAAACAACCCTATTGTTTTCGCTACAATGTCTGTCCGTCTGTCCGTCCGTCTGTCAGCGCCTTTTATCTCTGGAACCATAAGAGGTGGACTATCGAAATTTTCACAGAAGATGTATAGCTGTTGCCGCTACAGCAACAAATACTAAAACCTATAGGGTCTTCTGAAAGTCACGTGCTTACGATTATGTCTTTATTTCTTGAGCTGTAGGAGGCAACCACTTAAAATTTGCAGACAGTAATCAAAACTATGTTCGCTTTATAAACAAGTATACAAAATTGAACCTAAATATTAAAGGGTGTTCCGATAGTGACGTGATTTGCCTAAGTTTTGAACGATAATAGGTAGAATCTTAAAATTTTTATAGTATTGCCTCTATAACAAATAGTAAAAATTAAATAGTGTTCCGACAGTGACGTAATTAGCATGAATATGGCCTAATTTTTTAACCATCTGAAATTTTCATGGATGGGGTATTACTATGACTTCTATAAAAAACAATAAAAATTAAAGGGTTTTCCGGCAGTGACATTATTTGTATGTATAACGCCATATTTTTGGAACAGTAATAGGTAGTGTCTTGAAATTTTGTACAGAAGATGTGTTGCCACGGCCGATATGAAAATTATTAAAAATTAAAGGGTGCTCCGACAGTGACATGTTTTTCACGCATAATGACCTATTGTTTTAATCGTAATAAGTAGACTCTTGATATATTTATAGAATAGGAATTGCCATGGCCGTTATAACAAATAATAAAACTAAAGGGTGTTCTGACAGTGACATGATTTTTATGTAAATTGCCTTATTTTATAATCCTTAATAGGTAGACTCTGCAAATGTTTTGAGTAGATGTGATACTTCGGCCCCTATTAAAATTACTAAAACTTAAAGGGAGTCCTTATTTTTTAAACTGCAATAGGTAGGCTCCTGATATATTTATAGAAAGTGTATTACCATGGCCGCTATAACAACAATTACTAAATTGTAAAGGGTGTTCCAATAATGATGCAATTTTCGCGATTATGACTTTAGTTTTAAAATTAAAGGGTACCCCATAAAACATAAAAAATTAAAAACTTGAGCTTTTAAGTTGTACTGAACATAGTACGGAACCCTACGTATGTGAGTCTAACTCGCACTTGACAGATTTATATCACACATAAGATATAATTTTTTAAGAAACTCAGCAGCGCTAGTGTGCCAACAAAATAGCGTTCGCTATTTTAAAGATTAAATCCTGTATATAATAAAACAGTAACTCATTTCCTGTCTGTCTTTCTATCTACATTCGCATCACGTAAAAACTACTGGATGGATGTTAACAAAATTTTGTGAGGAGGTACCTTAGTATCCTGAATCCAATATAGAATATTTTTTTCCGCAAAAGTATCTTATTTCCAAGATAAAGTGAAGAAAAAGCAGTAAAAGTACTCCGATTTTTTTTTACCGATTTAAGGGTACTTCATACTTTAAGGCATCTTTTTGCTGTTTCAAAATAAGGACAAAATGTGAATTACTTACCGCCTAATATCCAATTGAATAAAATTTGTATTTTTACTTTGTGGAATTATATTGTTATTAAAATATTTGAAACATCTTTCACAGAGCTTTACAATAATTTTTAGAATTCTATATAAACTATAGAATTTTATCCAGGAATAGGTACCTTCACAAAAAGTAAATTTTTTTATTCATTTCTTATTTATTGCATCTTCAATATATTTGAACTAAGAATAATTACTAACAATATTTAACCTTAAGTCTAAAATTAAAAAATTAGGTCTAGCCAGTGCTAGACAAAAATAACATTAGTTTCACGATTGTTGCAATCATTATTCTTCATTTCCTCAACCATTTTTCCAATTTGAATATATGGTCTTGTAAATGTTGTGATGCTACCTTGGCGCTTTTATGAATACCTAAAAAAGCTGCGTCATCAGCAAATGTTGACGATGTGTGGACTCGACGTGTAATATAAAATTGGTCCCAAAATACTATCTTGGGGAACTCCGACTTCCATGAGCTGGGGCGAGCTTGAAAAATCTCCTTCTCTGAGTAAAAACTCCGTTCTGCGTTAAAAAAAATTGTATATTACACCTTCGTGAGAAACCTTATCGAATGCTTGAGAAACGTCGATAAAAAGCGCAGTACAGTATTTTCTTTCTTCAAATGTCTTTTTAATTACATTTGCTAATCTGTGTCTTTGTTGGGTCGTACTATGATATTTTCTGAAGCCGAATTGATGGTTCGGAATACATTCTTTCGCTCTACGAATTGGATTCAGCTTAGTTATTAATATTCTCTCAAACAGCTTTGATATGTTTGATAAAGGCTTATATAAGGAATTTTTATAGAGGTATAGAACTTTAAGTTGGCATTACTTTTCAAGATGGCGACCGATTTAACAGCTGTCATGGGATTTATTCTCAGTTTGGTTTGGCAATTCATCATGAATAGACTCACGCCTGAACAGTAAGGCGTAGATTCGTCGAATGGGCCCAAAACGGGATTACCGTTGTTCCCGATTTTCATAAGCGAATTTTGTTTAGCGATGAAGCGCACTTCTGGTTGAATGGCTACGTCAACAAACAAAACTGCCGCATTTGGAGTGAAGGTAATTCTCAAATGTATGTAGAATCACCGTTATATCCAGAAAAACTGACTGTTTGGTGCGCTTTATGGGCTGGTGAAATCATTGGTCCGTACTTTTTCAAAGACCATGGTGGCCAGAATGTTACAGTCAATGGTGATCGGTATAGAGCCATTATTACTAACTTTTTCATTCCTGAATTGAATAACCATGATGTCCAGGAGATGTGGTTTCAACAAGACGGCGCAACATGTCACACAGCTCGTGCCACAATAGAATTATTGAAAGACACGTTTGGTGACCGCCAAATTTCAAGTTTTGGACCTGTGAGTTGGCCTCCAAGATCTTGTGATTTAACACCGCTAGACTACTTTCTGTGGGGCTATGTAAAGTCATTGGTCTATGCTTGACCATTTGGAAGACAACATTCGCCGTGTCATTGCCGACATACGGCCACAAATGTTGGAAAAAGTCATCGAAAATTGGACGTCATAGGCCAGAAATCATATTTAAAATGTAATGCCACAAGATTATCTTTCAGATAAATAAAATTCATGTCAATCGAATAATCCATCGTTGTTTTATTGCAACTTAAAGTTTTATACCTCTATAAAAAACATCCTTTATAAGTTGCGTCGAGGTCTTCCAATTATTTTTTCTTCATGATTCTAGTAGCTGTCTTAGCGATTTCGTGAAATCTTTAAGTCTAGATTTGAGTTGAGGAGATCTGTGAGATTATCACTTTCTTCCAATTTTTCTTTTTTGATTGTATCTAGCTGGTTGTAGAGTTACTGTTGCATGTTGGGAAGCTGATTTAAGGATTTAATCAAAATCAATTATACACTGATCCACTTCTTCTGGTGTTCTTAGCGGTATATTTTCCGAACAATGATTACGGATACAATCTAGTCTATGGATACAATCCTTACAGGCAATTTAAAATACATATTAACTTAATCTTAAGAAAAATATTAAAAAGTTAAATTAGGAATTTAAAAAAAAACAATGATATTATGTTGAAATACTTTTATATTTAGAAAAAAATCAACAAAATTATACAAACTATTAAATTGACAACATATACGCGTAAAAGCATCAGCTAGAACATAATTTGTTTTAAACAGGTTATCAATTCGTCTGAATGTTGCTTTTTTAATTTTGTGCCCGCAGAACTCAGTCATTTCTGAACCGATTTTAAAATTTCTTTATTAGAAAGGAAATGCTTACAGATTGGTCCCATTTTAAAAGCAGTTCAGAATTTTGAAAATTAAAGGGTGTCCCCATACAACATACGTGTTTTTTACGTGTATTATGAACCGTAAAGGGCACCTTTTCAAATTTTAAAAAACTGCTTATTACTATAGCTGCCAATAACAGAAATTAATAAAAAAAAATAAACTTAAAAATTAAAGGGTGTCCCCATATGTAACGTCAATTTAAATATATGTACCATTTGAACCATTGTAGATAATCACTTGAAAATTGGACAAAATGTCCAATATTTATAATTAGAAATTAAATATTTATAATTAGTAGTTAAAAGGTGTCCCAATAGTTGATGTAATTTGATGTATATTGCAAAACTTTTGAACCGTAACAGAGAAACTGTTGAAATTTACAAAGAACCTATAATTCTAAGTCCGTTATAACATCAAGTATATAATTTAAATTTGGAAACTAAAGGGTGTCCCCATAATTGATATTATTTAACCTATCTAGCCCTATCTTTTGAACCGTTATAGACAAACACTTGAAAATTAGACAGAATCTCCACTACTATGTCCCGTATAATAACATTTATAAATATTTAAAATTTTAAAGGGTGTCTCAAAAGTTGATGTAAATTGATGCATTTTGAACCGTTTTAGACAGACATTTGAAATTAACAAAGAATCTGTCCTTTAAAATAAGTGTTTAATTTAAAATTGTACATTAAAGGGTGTCCCCTAGGTGATATTATTTAAGCTATATGGCCATATCTTTGGAACCTTTACTTTTTATTACTGTGTCAGTAATAATAACTGTAAAAAAATAAAGGGTGTCCTCATATCTGACGTAATTTGTCGTTATGGATAGACATTTGAATGTACAGAACGTATATTACTTGTCCGTTAGAGCAAAAAGTATAGAAGTATTTGATTTGAGTACTATTTCTTACAGATTACTTCCATTTAAATTTTTAGTTTAGAATTGATGCTCATATATTTGTTTTGTAGTCGGTTTTTTTGCAAGAATTATTTTAGATTTAGCTCCATTAAATTATTTTTTCACCATAAAAAGAAGTTGTTAATATATTCTATATTTCAACCAATTAATGCTTTTGCTAGTTGTTGGTGATACGATATTTTGCTGGTTCCATATATAGACAACAGTGGGTAATTGATCTGAGGATAATTCGAGTGACGCTTCAACTTTAATCACTTATCTCGGAATACCCTTAATCAAGCCAAAATCAATAACATCAGGTATTTTTTGTCGATCAGTAGGCCAATAGGTGAGTTGTTCAATCGATATCACTTACAGATGCATTTTTGAAATAGTGTCAAATAAAACACGAAATTTTGGAGTAATTGGTCTTGATCTTAAAAACGTATGTTTAGCGTTGTAGTCGCTTGACTCTGACTCTATATACTGACTCTCTGATGTTTGAAATCTAGAAGGTGAATAAATCGAAGATATAATGAAGTTTTGATGATATTCTTCAATGCAGATATTTATTGCTTAAAGGTATTCCTCACAAAAATCACACAATGTGGGCGCAGCTAGTATTATACATATAAGCAGATAAAAGAAAGTCATACTGGAAACTTTTCCCATTGAATAGTAAATTTGTTTTATTAATTTTTTTGACTTCAATAGAAATAAAATTTGTTAAATATTTTACCGGTTTCTTTGTTGGGGTATTTATTTTATTTACCTGCGCACTTTTAAAACAACAAACTCAACTTAGTTAACTTAGTTTTACGTTGCCTCAGTTTTCTTTTGTTTCAAAATTGTGCACATTTAATTTTGTATTTTAACCATCATTCATTCAAAACATTTTTTTTTTTCAATATTTTGATTACTATTTTTGACTTTCGTTCGTTTTTCTTGTGGAACTTATTTGAACGATGGTCCAGCATATGATGGCGTGGTGAAATCTGAAGAGCTTTTTGCTACATTTTTAATTCTATAACTACTTTTCTGTATGTGTGTGTGTCTGTGTGTGTGTGTATTGGTCTTTGTTTGGGAATAAAAGTTAAATAAAATGCTTGCGGTACTGCTGCTGTTTTACAGAGTTTCATTTTTATTAAATCCAGTGCAGCACAAAAAGTAAAATTTTTGCAGCCACAGTTGCTGCTCCACTTTTTGCAATTGCTCTTTAGTGGGTTCGTCAGTCGTTCTTTATTTCTGGGTGAAAATGTGGTTATGTATTTTTTTCTCAATGTGTGTTTAGTATATTTTTTTTTTTTGTTGTCGCCTTTTTTGTTGGAGCTATTGCAACATAAAACGTTGAAATTCACGAACTTTTGTAATGCTGCTTTTTATTTTTCTGATACTTTTTTTACCAGACGTTAAAAGTTGAAAAACTATTGGCTAAAATAGTCGGTTTCAAAATGAGGTTTGCAATTATTGTTGAATTTTTATGTGGTCCTCTTCTTTTTGGCTAAATTAACTTTGTAATTTATAAAATAAAAAAATATAAATAAATTGACATTTAAACGAACGGGATTATTTTTAAATTATCAAGCTTATAAAATATTAGATTAGAAAAATTAAAATAACACAAAATACAGATGAAATTTAAAGTCAAGCTTAAGTTCGTTTTATTATCTCTAAGAAATAATAATTAAAATTACGAATTACAAATTACAAATAAAGTAATTAATATTAAAGAAAAATTGGAAAAATTGAATTTTAGGTATCGCACAGTGAACGGTCCCCATAGTACAACTGGAAAAAAATCGAAGGAGTTATGATATTTGGCACATATCTCTCTTGGCCTACTATTTAAAAAACTGAATTAAAATTTTTATAAATCCTTTTAGTTTTCTGGTGCGGCGACAATTAAATACCCAACGTTCCCCCATTTCAGTAATTATAAATTTTTTGAATTTTAATCTATCATTTCACATACAAAATGAGAAAGCGTGATAGTTTATTTTTATAAAATATTATCAATTTCTAGTTATTTAGGGTTGCCGTATACCTTTTTTGAATACATATAATATCCTGTAATTCCTGTAAGGAACATAAACTTTAAACTTTTTAGTATTTTTATTTTTTTAAATTTTGAAAATACTCATAACCATTGGTATTCAAATAATATTATATGAATAGGGTTACCAAATTAACAACACTAAATATTTTAAAATTAAATTATTATTTAAGATAAAAAACAAATGTATATAAAGATTAATAATAAAGTTACAAACAAATTCAAATAACATAACAATTGTAAACAATTTCTTAATCACTAAAATAAGTTTCTGAGTCTGAATCAGTGTTAATAGATTCATCTACTATTATGTAATTATTAATTTCTTGATTATTGTTCTAAGAGCTGCTTGTATTTGTTGTATTTCTAATAGATGAAATTAATGGATCACAAGAAATTAGGAGTTTATTCATTAACTCTTGATTACAATTTTCTCTGCTATTTTTTCGAGTGTACTAAAGTCTGTCATTCGCCTTTGCACTCACCTTGTATTAGCTCGCACTGGTTTAAAGAATAGCCTACTATTATCATAGAATTTTAAATATTAAAGATATCAACTGATAATTTTAATAAAAATATCAAATCTGAATGATTTTTAAAATCATTATATTTCAAAAGTTGGCTCAGAAAACACCTAAACCTTTTTATACATATTTTAGTATATATAACAGAAAATAAGATTATTATTATTATTGATGAAGTAGTTTTTGATGTGCAAATTTTTTCGGATCCATCGAAACTGACTATTTTTAACTGGCTTCAAAAAAGGAAGGAGGTATCAATTCGTCTGAATGTTGCTTTTTTTATGTTTGTGCCCGCAGAACTCAGGCATTTATGAACCGATTTTAAAAATTTTTTCATTCTTAGAAAGAAAATGCATTAAAGGGTGTCCCCATACAACATACGTGTTTTTTACGTGTATTATCAACCGTAAACGGCACCCTTTTATATTTTAAAAAACTGCTTATTACTATAGCTGCCAATAACAGAAATTAATAAAAAATACACTTAAAAATTAAAGGGTTCCCCATATGTGACGTCAATTTTAATATATGAAACATTTGAACCATTGTAGACAATCACTTGAAAATTGGACAGAATGTCCAATATTTATATTCAGAAATTAAATATTTATTATTAGAAGTTAAAGGGTGTTCCAATACTTGATGTAATTTGATGCATATTGCAAAACATTTGAACAGTAACAGAGAGACGGTTGAAATTTACAAAGAACCTGTATATCTAATTCCTTTATAACATCAAGTATATAATTTAAATTTAGAAACTAAAGGGTGTCCCCTAATATATATAATTGTACCTATCTAGCCCTATCTTGTGAACCGTTATAGACAAACACTTGAAAATTAGACAGAATCTCCACTACTATGTCCCGTATAATAACATTTATAAATATTTAAAATTTTAAAGGGTGTCTCAATAGATGATGTAAATTTATTCATATGGCCAAACTTTTGAACCGTTTTAGACAGACATTTGAAATGTACAAAGAATCTGTCCTTTAAAATAAGTGTTTAATTTAAAATTGCACATTAAAGGGTGTCCCCTAGGTGATATTGTTTAACCTATATGGCCATATATTTGGAACCGTTACTTTTTACTGCTGTTTCAGTAATAATAAGTGTAAAAAAATAAAGGGTGTCCCCATATCTGACGTAATTTGTCGTATATGGCTTTATCTGCTAAACCGTTATGGATAGACATTTGAATGTACAGAACGTAAATATATTAATATGTCCTTTAGAGCAACAAGTATTAAATTATTTGATTTGAGTACTATTTCTTACAGATTACTTCCCTTTAAATTTTTAGTTTAGAATTGATGCTCATATATTTGTTTTGTAGTCGGTTTTTTTTGCAAGAATTATTTTTTTTTTAAGTACATATTTTGGCTAAAAATTTCACAATTTTTTTTTACAGTGTTGTTATAAATATTTAAATTTTTCGATTTTTCATTATTTCTGCTACATTTCTGAATAAAACAAATATGATTGCATGCATTTTTATCAAAAGATGAATTTTTGATATTTATTTTTCCAAACCCAATTTTTGTTACTTTAAAATTATGAAAAAATTATCGAAATAATTCGACTTTAAAGCCATGTAAGTTTTTATAGGTGTAACGCACATGAAAAACCAAACCACCTCTGGAATCGTGGGAGCTTTCATTCCATATGTATTTTATTGATAAATTCGAAAGTTTTTTTTTTTTTTTTTTGATGTTTTTCCACTAGACAGTTTACTGTGCACCAGCAGAATGGAATGCATTTTCTAGACAGCTACGTCCTTGATCAGCACTCTTCGTAGCTATACACTTTGGGTAGTGTTTAGTTGTAAGCACCATCTATTTAACCAACCAAACTCAGATAAAAGAATACGAGAAATCTGTATTCAATCATCAATTCTCAGTTGGTGAGAACGAAGTCAAAAGCTGTTGTTTTATATTTTTACTTTAATATTTAGCACCTAATATTAATATTAAAGACAATTTTTTCCAATTTTTCTTTAAATTAATATTAAATAAATATTAATATTCATTAATTAATATTAAAGAAAAAATTTTCCAATTTTTCTTTAATGTTAATTACCTAATTTGTAATTTTAATTATTCTCTCTTAGAGAGAATAAAACGAACTTAAGGTTGACTTCAAATTTCATCTGTATGTAAAATAATTAGCCGAAACTAATAAAATTTTAAATATTTAATAATAACACAAAATTTTAAAAACTATTAAACGCCACAAGAGGTCAGCTAATAACTTCTAAATTAAATAGATTTCTCTAATTGTGAAGCAAGCTGACGAAAGGGACCTTATCTTGACAATGTAAAATTTTCAGTACAAGAAAAAACAAAATTTCTTGTTTTCTGCTGCACCAAACGATATCTTGAGATTAACTGCAAAATAGATTTTATTTCATATTTATAAGGCACTCTTAACAATTTAAAACTTCCACAAATTATTTACCCAACTTTAACCTCGATTATCTCAAAACTATACTTAAAAAAAACCAAAACGGCATAACTTAGTCAATTTCTTTGATTTTTGCCACATTTTTTTCTGTCCAGATTTTTATACTTTATCGAAAAACTTCGAAAATTTAATTTCGACGCCTTACAGAAAAAATTTTGTCCACCAATTGAAGATTTTAATCAGTTTTAAATTTAAGTTCAGTTAATTTCTTAATTGATTCAAATATATATTTGTTTAAAACAGACTAAAAAAATGCTTATTAAACAATTAATTGAATCAGTTATTTATCTTTAATAATCTGGAACAAATTGAAACCTTTAATTGGTGAAAATAATTTTTTCTTTGCCGGTAAGATAAGGTCCCTATCGTCAGCTTGCGTCACAATTAAGTTAAAATTTATAGAATTTAAATTGAATTTAATTCGACCTTTTATGTTTAACAATAAAACACTTTTTACTTTCAAGCTTAAGGTCATGTATGGTATGTAAATAATCACTCGGTGGCGCTTAAAACCATAGTACACCAAAGACAGTCTATGTTTACGTCTGAACAATGAGGATTTTCCATCCCTGTTTGATGGTTGAGAGTGGTGCCAAAGTTAGTGGCATTTTCTACCGTCTATCATTACTTGCTTTTTGTTCATCAAACCTTGGGTTTTATATATTTTTTTATCGTGGTGGAAGTCGCGCCTCTTGAAATAATTATTTTGTATTTTTCGTTTAATAATTATTTGCGCCATATCGTTGGGCGTAATTTTGTAATTCTTTTGGACTTCTTTTTGCCATATCGTTGGCATTCGTTTAAATTATAATTTTTTAAAATTGTTCTTCGGCTAGTTTTTAAGAGAATAATTTGTGAGAAATAAAAGGAAAGTAAATTGTTCTTTTTGGTAATAATAAAACATTTTGTATTTTATTCTTTTTGTAAGCTACTTTTCCTCGAAACCTAGTGCTTGGCGTCCCAATTTTCTAAGGATGCTGTTAGGAAGCTACCCTCAACCCCCACATTATTAGTCTACTTCAGGCAGTTTCTTATAGAAAGCTGGATTTCAATTTTGTAAAAAACCCCTAAAGATTTTCAAAAGACCCATAATATCAGTTACTGTCGTATCCCTACGATAATGCGAAAAGTACCACACAGAACCTTTTTCCCATACATATATTTGTTCCAGCGTTACTGGAGAGACACGCTTGCACAAATAATTTATTAAGACAGCCTCTGCAACTTTCAGCAATAATAACTCCCATGTGCTCGGAATTTTGTCTAATTATACAGTTTCTCGTATATAAATATGTCCACAAGAACGCTATTAAATTTTTCCCAGAGTCAGTAGTGACTTCGTGCTTCTTTTCTCGAGTTAGAGCCTATATTGCTAATTTTAAATCATTTAGGACAAACAATATTACCAAATATCTATCTTTAGGGATAATATCTGAGATGCTCTAATTCACCAAATTCTAAGAGAGAATGGATGAATGAATTCCTACTCATCAATTCAAGAACTAAAGCTAAATGATTACAGGTTGGGTCGAGAATTTGCTGATGAAGTTTCGTTGCATTCTCCTCCCTCTGGCTCGGTTTATGGTATGACGGCAGTTTTGACTTTATTATATTCGAATCGAAAAGGGAACAGTGAATGGTGATCGCTTAAGGATAAACTTACTCAAATTTTCTATGGCGACAACTTGAGAACATCAATTGTGAAGAGATAGGGTTCCAACAACGCTACGTGTCATACATCTGATGCTACTCACAATACCACAACTTTTTGAAAAATTAATAACTGATCATTTATGTCAGCATGTATCGTCCTTATTATCTCCGTTGCAACATGGCTTCAGAAAAGGTGTCTAAACTATTACAAATCTATTGGAATTTTTATTTTTTTACCTTTTTTAGCATATTTGATTTGACTCTTTATATGCCAAGGAGATTAGGAGATAAAGATATCGAGGATTTATTAGCCATTCTAGAAAAGGGTGATATTTCAGAAGATGAAGTTGATGTAGATGTCCTAAGCGAAATTTTTATTTTCAAGATATAATAAAAGAATTAGAAGACAGTAGTTATGATGATGAAGAACAAGGCAATGAAGATCTGTATTAAGGTATGGGATTATATGGAACGATGGAAGAGCATGAGTTAAATAATTCAGCTACAGATCTTTCATATAATATAAGGAAGAAAAAATACGTTTTATGGGCAAACACACCCCTTCCAATTTTTTTCTGAATTTATAAACGAAACAATTCTTACTGTCATTGTTGATCACTCAAAAAAATGTGTCTAATTTTCCTCCAGTAAACGCTACTGAAAGACGTCAATTTATAGGCATCATAATTTTTAGGTCTGTTTACAACTATCCAAACATATGGCTTCGATCATATACAACAGACAATGACACTAAATTTGAGAAAATAAGGACCGTAATTCATTTTAATATTAATGCTCAGCACAAGCCTATTGGTCACCCAAACCATGACCGTCTTTATAAAATAAGACCTTTTGTGAAACACTTGAATAAACTATTTGTGAGTGTTGCACCATTTGAACAAAAGCTGTCTCTAGATGAAGAAAAGTGTACCACAAAGGAAGCCCATTTTTAACCGACTTCAAAAAAAGAAGGAGGTTATCAATTCGTCTGAATGTTGCTTTTTTATGTTTGTGCCCGCAGAACTCAGTCATTTCTGAACCGATTTTAAAATTTTTTTCATTATTAGGAAGGAAATGCTTACAGATTGGTCCCATTTTAAAAGGAGTTAAGAATTTTGAAAATTAGAGGGTGTCCCCATACAACATACGTGTTTTTTACGTGTATTATCAACTGTAAACGGCACCCTTTTAAAATTTTAAAAAACTGCTTATTACTATAGCTGCCAATAAAATTTAAAGGGTGTCCCCATAGGTTACGTAATTTGACCTATTTGGGCCTATCTTTTGAACCGTTATAGACAAAAACTTGAAAATTTGACAGAATGTCGATTACTATGACCCTTATAGTAAAATGTATATATATTCAAAATTTTGAATTAAAGGGTGCTCCAATAGTTCATTTAATTTGATATATGTGGGCATATTTTTGAACAGTTGTACACAGACCTCTGAAATTTACAAAGAACCTGTACTCAGCTAGTCAACTATAACAAAAAGTATAAAATTTGAATTTGGAAGTAAAAGGGTGTCCCAATAGTTAATGTAATTCTATGTTTGTGGCCAAACTTTTGAACTTTTACAGACAGACAGCTGAAATTTACAAGGAACCTGTATTGCAAAGTCCACTTTAGCAAGTATACAATTTGAATATAGAAACTAAAGGGCGTCCCCATAAATTAAGTAATTTGATCTATATGGCCCTATCTTTTGAACCGTTAAACACAAAAACTTGAAAATTAGGCAGAATATCCACTAATTTCTCTGGTATGATAACAATTATAAATATTTAGAATTATAATGTAAAGGGTGTCCCAATAGTTCATGTAATTTGATATATATGGTTAAACTTTTTAACCGTTATAGACAGATAGTTGAAATTTACAAAGAATCTTTGTGACCAAATTCTCTATAACAACAGGTCTTTAATTAAAAATTGTAAACTAAAGGGTGTCCGAATATGTGATGTTATTTGATCTATGTGAACCTATCTTTAAAACCATTATAGACAGAGGCTTGAGTGGTGCCCCCATAAAAGACGGATGCTGGTGAAAATAGCTTAACTTTTGAACAGTAATAAGGAGAGCCTTGACATTCAAATAGTCTTTATTTTTTCCCCTCTAATTTTGGCGTATCTTTTATTTGGTTTAAATCTAATTCTTACAGTTTACTTCTTACATTTTTATTTTAGAATTGGTACCCTTCTATCTGTTTTGAAGTCGGTTTTTTTTTCGCAAGAATTTTTATAGATAGTTTCTATTCGTCCGTTCCTCTATTAGATTATCTATGGACTCAATGAATTAATGCGTTGGGTATTATTCTTAGCAAAACTGCTCTTAAAACAAATTAAAAAACTATAAGCAAAATCTTACTACTAATATATGCTCACGTTTGCTCATACTTGTTCTCAACTAAATTAGTAGAAAATTTTAAAATTTATCGTTATTTCAAATTCAGTTTTCGATTTAGTTGCTATAATCTCGAGTTGTATTAATATACACCTTAGTTTTAGATTGCATTTGAATAACTTCAAATACCAAAAACTGTATTTATTTAATTTAAAACAAAAAGATAATATTTTTAAAACAATGAAGAAGACACTATGACGAACCGTGTCAAATTCGATTATAAATATGACAGTAGAAGGCTCTTCAGCAAGTATAATAGCTTATTTAAGCCAATAAAAAAAAACTTTTAACTGATAGGGAAGCAAGCCTTATGATAAGAAAGATGAGGACTGGCAAGTGTTTAATACCAAAACAAGCTTCCATAGCATTAAATGAAATGTTAGACGATGGACAGCAAAAAGAGCGCTACAGAACATTGGATACCTCGCAGCTGTGGAGGTAACTAAACCTGCATTGATACATAAAAATGTTTCAGCACATTTACAATTTATCATGCATCACAATGATTGGGCTGTTGATGGCTGGAATGGCGTAATATGGTCTGATGAGTTCAAATTAAATTATCAGTCTGATTATTTAAGTCTGATTATTAAGTCTGACAATTTAAAGACACCATACTAAACAAATGGTCAATCACGTCGGAGGCAACATCGTATAGTCATGTTGTTTTACATGGTAGCATGTTGGTCCTTTGCAAAAAATTGATAGCATCATGAGAAAGAAAGACTGTTTAAACTAGCCATCATACGGATTTTTTAGAAATAATCGCATATCCTGAAAAAGAATTTGATTGCAGCAGGTCGAATTGACAACGAGTGTTGTCAATTTGTCAACAAACGTGCTTAAATTAACAGCGCACAGTGGGGCAGAATCAAAATATTTTGGAAATAACCTTGTAATTTATAAACTGCTAAGCCGATTGATCCAAAATTTGACATGAGCACAGCAGAGGAGTATCTGAGTTTTAAAGGTGTGTACGAAACTCCCTCCAGGGGTGGCGCTATGTTTTAATTTTATTCTGATTTTTGAAAATTATACATGGTTTATTTTACATCGAAATTTTGACTTTAGCCTATATATTCTAAAATATCAAAGCTGGGATCGAAAAAAGAAGACTGCTGTAATAAAGCTATATACGCTCCAAATTGTTTTTGAAAGTATTTTATGAGCCATAGTCCGTATGTAGACTTTATGGGCAAATGAGTAAAATATCCTAATTTTGGGATTTTCGGTTCTTAATTTGGGAATTGTGGACTTTCCTTTTTCTTAATATTGCAGATTTATTACCAAATTTAGATACCATTTTGTAGGTATTGCCAAGTACTTTAAGACCATGTATAATTTTCAAAAATCAGAATAAAGAAGAAAATGGCAAGATGTAAACATTTTCAAGTGAGAGGTTCCCAACTTTGAGACCACATAGCGCCACCTTTAAAACCTAACTTCTGATACTCCTCTGTTGGCTCAATCGGCCAAGCCGTTTATAAATGACTAGGTTATTTCACAAAATATTTTGATTCTGCTCCACTGTGCCGCGCAATGTTATCAAATTCGACGGGTTCTAGTTTATTTTTTTTTAGTGTTATAGTGTCTTTCCAGACGCATTTTTTTTTGCTATTCCAGATTGTCTCAAAACGACTGGAGAAAGATAGCGCTGCTATTATCATTGCCATTAGGTCTGCGAGGGTAGTTCAAAGAGAAAATCTTTGCCTGAAAAAGAAAACATAGGTAATAAAATCTTTTGATTGTAAACTGCTTATTATTTTTATGTTCGTATAATTTCACAGTTTGAAATTGTTGTCTGTGCAAATCAAGGTGGACCAATGGTGGAGAAATTATGAGACCACCGGTAATAAATATTGCGCCAAAAATCGGGGGAGTTTTAACTAAGGCAAGATAGGAATTGCGATAGGAATTTCCACAAACAATTTCAGATTTGAAAACACTATTAAATAAAACATTAAAGAAAATATGCTGATGAAAATAAAAAATTTAATAATATATTTCATTAGAACAGTGGTGTATTTTAATGTAAACAGTATTACCGAGTGTAAAGATTTATCTTGTATTTGAATTTTTGTTATAAATTTTATTCTAAACAAGATAAATTTGATTGAATTTGATATAAATAAAATAAACTAATTATATTTAGGATTATTTTTAAAACGAAAAAATATTCTTGCATGTTAAAACGTCTGTTATGTTTTTTATTCATAGTCACGCTGATCCATTTTTTCTACTTTGTTTTTACTTCGTACTAATACAGACTTACAACCGATTTCTAAAATCATTATTTTATATACGGAGCGAATTTTGTTCTACTTTTGTTTCTACTAAAGTTAGGATTTAAGAAGTTTTTTTTTTATTTTATTTATAGTAACGAGGGTAAGGCTCGTTACTATAATTTACCTTAATGGTACGCTATGGTTAGAGGTTATTTTTAGCTTACTTATAATAACAATAAAACTACCTATCTCTCCGATAGAATCCTAACTTTGCCTATCAATTAGGACATTCAAAACAATATTTATGCAAAAGATGCATATAAAATTTTATATTTATAATAACAGTTCATTAATCAAGATAAAGTATGAAAATAAAAATTATTATACTAAATTATATGAATTTTATTTGTTCTATTTTTAAATTAATAAATTAATTATGTAGGCTTAAGTTCTTAATTCAATTTATTTCACAGAGCGGGCACGGTTTTGACATTGTTAACTTCAACACTATTGTATTAAAAATCAAAAATATACATTTGTAATATAAAAAATATATCTAAAGCTTTTTGCTTGTCGGCAGAAAACACCCATAGTCACTTTTAATTTATTCAAATCTTAACCATTAAATATCCCAAAACAAGAAATACATACATATGTACATTAGGGTGTCCCTTATTTTTGGACGTCATTTTTTTTTGCGCATACCCGCTAAAAAGTTTCTAAATAATCTAAGAAGCCACCAGAAAAAATTTTACATTGATACAAGAATGGTAAACCGTGGCGACTTGCGATTTAATTTAGTGTCATAAGTATGTGCAGTTTTGTTGTCAAGTGTAAAAGGCCTCTTTGTACCTTTACAGAATTAGCTTTCATATATATTTGTTTATCTAAAAAGGTGATTCTCCTTTTTGCTCAACTGTCAAATTAATGTATTGTTTGCGGTGGCAATTTTCAAGTTCAATAGTGTGTTTTATAAAGTTCGGTGCCTTAACTAAAAAAATGTCCGTCGAATTACGAAGTGGAAAACAAAAAATTTTTCTCATCGGAATGCCTTGTCATCAAATTAATGGTGCTAAACTACCATCTAATAGACAAGTTCTCGCTGTGCTTTTTTACAATATGCGCGAAGTCAAGCTCGATCTTAGAAAAAGTGCAAATCTAGTAATTAGAGAATGTGTAATTTTTTGGGAGAAGGCAAGAATTCCTACAAAGGCAATTCCGAACTGTGTCAAGAAGCTTTTAGATAAATATACACTTTGGAAAAAGTTGCAAAAAAATTGTAAGAAAAGTCTCGATATTTATAGGACCCGTGAAAGTAATTTTGAAAGTGATCTTGATAACCTATTTGATATTGCTCATGCTGCTGCCCTTCAAATTATCAAAATAGAAGAGGATAAAGCATTTTTGAAGCTACAGAGAGAGCCGGGTAGACCGGGTTGCTTTGCTGGCATTGATAAAAACTTGGCAGACAAAGAGGAAAGATCTAGAAAAAGGTTATTACTCGAAGAAACAAGAAAATTAAGGCAACAAGAATTTTCGGAAGTTGCATCGACTTCTACATCATATGCTGAATGCATACAAGTTTTAGACGTGGAAGAAATATTAAATTCTGATACCGAAGATTCACAATATTCCCACGACGACGAAATCCAGCCAGAGGCAAACACAAGTTTGCAGAGCGACAGTTCAAAAAGAGGAAGAAAAAATCTGATAACACCAAAGGTAGTCGCAGTTTTAGACAGGTGCCAGCTAAGTATAAGAGATTCTGTCTATATTATTCAGGCTATCCTAGAGGCATTGGATCTGAAATGCGACGATTTTGCAATAAATAAATCTTCCATTCAGCGAATTCGTACACAAATGAGAAAATCACGTGCAGAAACTATAAAAAGTGACTTTAAGAACAACGTACCTGATATCATAACCGTCCATTGGGATGGCAAACTTTTACCCGGCTTAGACGTGAGAAGCTCCAAAGAGGAGAGGTTGCCAATTATAATTTCTTATAGCGACAAGGAACAACTTCTTGCAGTACCAAAATTGGAGAGTTCGTCTGGTAAACACCAAGAAACAGCTATTAGAACAGCTTTATATGACTGGAATCTCATTGACAAGGTGCAAATAATCTGTTGTGATACAACATCAACGAACATTGGCCGTTTTAATGGCGCTTGTGCTCTTTTGGAGAAAAGTTTGGGCAGAGACCTGGTGCTTTTCGCTTGTCGTCATCATATTTATGAGTTAGTGCTTAAAAGTGTATTTGAAGCCAAAATTAAGCAAAATGTTCGATCTCCAGAAATACCACTTTTTAAAAAAACTAGAGAAAATTGGAAAAATATAGATTCGAATAAGATTGAACCATGCATCGATTTCGTTAGAAAGCACATTCCTGATGAACAAATTTTATCCATCTTAAGGTATTACAAAGCGGCATTGGAAAAAACTTTTATAAGAGAAGATTATCGTGAATTAGTAGAACTCTGCGTTGTGTTTTTGAATGGCGATCCAGAAAAGAAAATAAAAATCAAGCCCCCCGGAGCCTTACACCAAGCACGATGGATGGCCAGAGCCATTTATTCATTAAAAATATGTTTGCTCCAGTCCCAGATCAACATAGATGCAAATGATAAAAGTGCTCTGCAGGACATTTGCTTATTTGTTGCGATAATTTACGTAAAGCCATGGCTCGAGTGTACAGAAGCTGTAAAAGCACCTAATCAGGATTTGGGTTTTTTGAAAGCTGTCAAAGGCTATAATGAAATAGACGAAACAATTTCGAATGCTGCTCTAAGTAAGTTTTGTAAGCACTTATGGTATTTAAGTGAAGAGGCAGTCATTTTATCACTTTTTGATGACGAAGTGGATGACAAAACAAAAACAAATATGGTTGTTAACTTAAACAGGGAGGAAATATCGGATTTTAACAAACGATATATTCCAAACAGCGATGAAATGTCAGGATCGTTGTTTGGTGAGTCAAATTTATTTTTTTTTAATGTTATCTTTGTGTTAAATCATATTTTTTGAAAAATTAGTACTGAATGCTTTTATAACAACTTTTATTACAACCTTTCTTTATTTCAGCTAAAACACTTGATTGCTTTGTATCAGGTAAAAGCAAAGTATTTCTTGCAAGATTACAGATCGATGATAGTTTTCTTCGCACAAATGTGGCGTCTTGGATAAACAACGCTGCATTTCTGGAAGCCAAACGAAAAGTAAGTCTTTTACGAGTGGTAAACGATGCTGCTGAAACTTGTGGAAGATTTTCACGGACTTATTACTGCTGATGAAGAGCAAAAACAGTTTTTGTTGCGCTGTGTTGAGGAACACAGAAACCTGTATCCAGACTGCAGAAAAAACACTTTAAAAAGAAGTTATCCCATATAATTTGGAATATTAAAATATTCTTAATAAAATATTCTTAATGCATCTTTTCATTTTTTCATTGTTCTCATTTACTGTATTATGTAAAACTTCTTGCCTTAGTCGCCACGGGTTACAATCATGATAGAACAGTAAAATTTCATATTTAGGTATAATTTTCTATATATAAAAAAATTATAGGGTATGCGTTTCGAAATTCGAAAAAAAAATTTTTTTTGTCTTATAAGGGACACCCTAATGTACATACATGACTTAGACCGCTTTCACAATTATGGGCACCTACAATATTTACCACATTTTATTCAATGACAAAATTACTGCCAACTGAACATGATAAATGTTGCTAACTGATTAAATTATTATAATCCCTACTTAATCTCTCTTAGTTAATTTGTATTAATAATTTGTTTAACCAAACTATAAAAATAACACAATGTCCCACAAACGCACTTTAATTAACAAACAACTAGCAGGCGTGGTAGCATAATTTCACTCTCAAATTAACTTTTGTATAAAAACTTAATTAAACACTTAACAACATTATTATGTTCATTTATAATGATTGTTATTACAATGTTAACTGAAAGAACATCTACATATGTGTGTAGTAATATGAATATACCCTGAAAAAAAATGAAAAGGCAAAAAGCTACAAAAAATAACATAAAATCATACATTCCAAAACTATTTAACACACATTTTTAGACATAAACATGCCCACACGAATATATATATATACACAGGCATTTTAACAGCGATGAACAACTTTTCTGCTCACACACAAACACATACACACATTTCATACACACTATATTATTAACGAAATAGGAACAAAACTGGAAAATAAGTCTGAAAGTGAATTCGTAAAGTGAAGGCGGAAGCCCTCTTTTATTACATAAAAATCATGTTGTTGTAGAAAATTTGTTCCATATAAAAACTGTAATGAAGGAAAAAAAAGTGGGAAAAACTAATAGTTTAACAATGTATTGTTATTTTTTTTTTCTCAAACATTGCAATTGTAGTAGTTACCACTCGAACTTAATGAGTCGATGTATTTTACAGGGTGAATCAAAATAATACAATTTTTCTAAGGGCACTAAAAATTTCTAAGCATAAAGTTGTTAAAGCAAAGAGCGTTTAAATTTTAAACTAGAAAAATTTAAGTACGTAGCTACACCCACGCACGTTGTGTGCGTCCTCACAATATTTTCTTCGATTTTACTTTTGAAGTATTTCACACAAAATTTTTAGGGCCAAATTCATAAAAAATATTTTCGTTTTATAAAAGGTTTATGAAACAAATTTTCATACAAAATTTGTTCAATAAACGTTTCATAAACCAAAAATATTTTTTATGAATATGGCCCTTAGTATTTAACTTATATAAAAGTACGCATCGCTACATAAAATTCTAAAATTTATATAAAATTTTAAAAATTATTGTAAAGCTCTGTAAAAGGTGTTTAAAATATTTTGATAACAAAGTAATTGCATAGAGTAAAAATACAAATCATATAAAAATTTTGTCCAATTAGCTATTTGGCAGTAAGTAATTCATATTTTGTGATTATTTTAAAACAGCGCCATCTTTTAAGCAACCGTGTTTAAAATATACTGCTTTCAAAAACAAAATATGCCTTAAAGTATGCAGTACCTTTAAATCGCTAAAAAAAAAATCGGCGTACTTTGACTGCTTTTTCTCCACTTTCTCTTAGATATAAGATATTTTTGCAAAAAAAAACAGTATCCTATGTTGGAATCAGGATACTAAGGTACCTCCTTACAAAATTTTGTTAAAATTCATCCAGTAGTTTTTACATGATGCGAAATAAAAGAAAGAAGGACAGAGAGGAAATGAGTGACTATTTTATTATATACTAGCTGTACCAGCCACTTCGTCAGCGTCCTTCAATATTTTATTCGATTTTGCTTTGAAAGCAATCCACACCAAAGACCCTTACGATTTCAGTTTTTTTTTTTTTTTTAAGAGAAGTAACGCTCAGGCAATTAATGGCTACATTAACTGTGTTACTTCCTCTAGAAAGGGATAGTAGTAGATAAGACAGATGGTTAGTGCGATAGTAAAGCTTCGAAAGCGCTTCTGGTGTTCCTTAGGCGTATTAGTTTGAAGCTAGCATAGCCAATTTATAATTATTTTACTTCGCCGGCGATTTAGTGCTATGTGGTATTACCGGCGTTTTTAGTTCCGCCTTAAGATATGCTACGTATCAGTTTATGTATTTTTTTACTTGATAAAAAATAAAGTTTTCATATCCGGTTAGTTCAACTGCGTTTTTCACTGCTTTTTCTCCACTTTCTAAGATATTTTTGCAAAAAAATATTATCCTATATTGGGGTCAGGATACTTAGGTACCTTCTCACAAAGTTTTATTAAAATCCATCCAGTAGTTTTTACGTGATGCGAACGTCAATGATAAGCGAACGTCAATTATAAGTTACGAACGTCGATGCGAACGTCAATGATAAGTTACTATTTTATTATATAATTACTATTTTATTATATATATATATATATATTATTATATATATATATATATATATATAGATGTAATATTTTGCTTCTTATATTTATTAAGAAGAAGACATAAAAGCAATCAATGACCTGCAACAAATTAATTTTAATATTTTTTTTTATATAAAAACTTACCATTAAAAATGCTTCCTTAAAAATCATTTTCACTATTAATGGCAGTGCCCAATTATTATTTGTAACTCAGTTATAATAAAATGGGCAAGTGACTAATCGAGCTAATAAATTATCTCAATGCATGATTTTGATGTGTTAATAAATGTAATCAATTTATTAAATTGCCCTTTAAATTTATAGCTCTAGACCTCTAAATTCTTAATGAACAATTTCTTATAAAATATTTTATATTTACAGTTGTTTCATTAGTTTTATAATCAATTATGTTTAAACTTTTTTAATCATAAAAATCTTAATAAAAAACTTATTTCTCAAATAGCTGCGCCCGCCACGTCGTAAGCATCCTGACAATATTTTGTTCGTTGTTGCTTTGAAGGTTAGTCACAGCAAATTATAAGACTCTTAATTTTATAATACTTTAGTTAGGGTTTCTGTATTTTCTTTATATATGACCCGGTTTATGAAAAGGTGGCTTATGACTCAAAACTAAAATTTCGAAAAATTAGCTGTTAAAGATAAACAATGCATTTCATCAGTTTCTTTTGCATTATGAACAGTCATGCCCAAAAGGTAATCAAAAAATGCAAAAGAGCATAAATGAGATAGGTTCGTGTGTGTATATAAAGAGCCATGTTTTTTCAATGCAAAGCACAAACCAGTTTCTGACCCAGCTTTGTCAGGTTTTTGGGGATTTCATTTGTGCTCTTCTTTCTCTACATTTTTAGTACACTTCTAAGCTAGTTAGGACTTTCTAGTTTTCACCACGTAAAAGAGCGTCTCAAAAACTATCAAAAAAAAGTGGAAAAATTTTTTTTGAGTCATAAGCCATCTTTTCATAGGCCGGGTCACATATAGAGGTATCCATCCCTGGATAAAATTCTAAAATTTATAAAAAATTCTAAAATTATTTTAGAGTTCTTTTACAGAACTCTACAATAGTTTTAGAACACTATTTAAGTGTTAAAATATCAAACTGACAAATATAAAAGGTGCTGTTAAGTTTGCAGTAACTTTAAATCGGTAAAATTGCATACTTTCACAACTTTTTCTTTATTCTCTCTAGGAAATTAGATATTTTTGCCGAAAAAAGTTATCCCATATTTGAACCAAGATACCAAGGTACCTCCTCAAATAAAATTAAATTAAAATTTATCTAGTAGTTTTTACGTTACTCGAACAGAAAAAGACAGACAGAGGGATAGACATATGAACAGACAGTTAAAAATTCAAAATTGCTGTTTTGTATCCCTTTTCGATTACTAACTGCACCAGCAAAATAATTTTCTAAAAATATTTCATGCACAGAAAAGGTCCTGTTTCAGTTTTATTATACATATGTATAGATAATTTTCAATTGATTTTAATTATGTAAAATTTCTATTTAATTCATAACACAAATATTTTGAACACACCCTTTTTATGTTGCATACTTGAGCTCAAAAATGTAAAGTTTTTTCATTTATTTATTTTCTTTTTTTTTGTAATTTTATTGTATTTTAACTATGCCATTGGGTCTACTATACTTAAAGTGACAGACATTGTGGTTGTACTCTTACGCTCATAATAATAAAAATTGCATACATATTACACGGCAAGTGCAAATACACTTTCGCACACATCCAAAAAGTTTTCAGCCACAAACTAAAGGACTTTCCTTTGTCGTATGGGCCCCTTATGTCTTTCAAAGTATAGCCAAGGGGTACCAGATATGATTTAATATACATATGTTTTAAGAGCAATATGAGATAAAAGATTTCTATGACGTGGTGGTTGTAGGTTAAAATTAAATGTTGGAAGATATTCTTCACCAATACTGTACTTAAATACAAACGTATCTAATAGAGTATCCAGTTAACCGGGTTTTGTTTTTATTCGAGCAAATAATTAATCGATTAATTTTTGGTCCATTACTCGATTAAGGTTTTTTTCAATGACAACCACAAAATATTAATTTATAATAAATTTTACTAGCTGTGCCCGCCACTTCGTCAGCGTTTTTCAATATTTTGTTGGATTTTGCTTTGAAAGCAATCCACACCAAAGACCCTTACGTTTTTAGTAAGGCAATTAATGCCTATATTAACTGTGGTACTTCCTTTAGAAAGGGATAGTAGTAGATAAGACAAATGGTTAGTGCGATAGTAAAGCATCGAACATTGGGACCAGGAGACTTTGGCATCTCCTGACAATATTTTGGTCAAATGTGATGCGAACGGCAATGAAAAGCAGACAGACGGACAGACAGATATGAGTTACTATTTTATTATATGTATAGATTAATGACAGCTTGTATATGATTTTTAAAAATGCTTTTACTTTACAATACGTAGTATAAGGTAAAGTATAGTAATCATTTTGGCTATTTTCGCTATAATGTCTGTGGGTGGATGTGCATGTCACTATTTTTGTGGAGTTTGTACAGGTCATACCGTTTAACATATCAAAATGTAATTTAATATGTGCCTTTGTTACCTTTGGTATATATAGACATGAAGAGCTGAATAGCTTTTGTGAATAATCGAGAGGGGGAAGTTTCCTTAGCCGCAAATTGTGTGAACGCTCTACAGGTCATATCGTATGACATATCAAAATGAAATTCAGTATGTACCTTTGGTACATACATACAAGTTATACATATAAAAAGTATAACTTTTGGGAATAATCGAGAGGGGTCAAGGGGTAGTTTGCTTAACACCCCAAACCGAAAATATTTAATTTTTCGATTCGAATATACTTTGAACTTATATTTTTTATGTAATATATCCATAAAAATATCCATTTTCATTGGATATGGTAAAGTTGAGTGTAGGCCATTGCAGACTTATTTTGATTTGTTTAAGTTAAAAAGTTATTTTTATTTGATATTTTCATTTCCACCTCATACGCAGACACAATTTTGAGTATAAATAATGTGAATTGATTTCATAGCTTTTCGTTTATATCAAATATGAATTAAAATCCTAGTCTATCGGTCTGGGGGTTATGGGTTCGATTTTCAAAAAGTTTTTCAGTACAACGAGTGAATTAAGTTAGAATTTAGTTTGCAGTTGTATTGTGACTTTAAAATAAAAATATGAATTATTTCATAAATGGGTAATTCCACGTCAAATCAACAAGGCACTCAAAATGACTACTTCAGATTTTATTGAATTTTTTTTGTTTATATTCCTTGACTCTCTGAAGCCAAACATAATTTTAAAAAAATTTTATCTCTTATAGATTTTTAACCGACATCAAAAAAAGAAGGAGGTTATCTATTCGTCTGAATGTTGCTTTTTTAAGTTTGTGCCCGCATAACTCAGTCATTTCTGAACCGATTTTAAAAATTTTTTCTTTATTAGAAATTAAATGCTTACAGATTGGTCCCATTTTAAAAGAAGTTCAGAATTTTGAAAATTAAAGGGTGTCCCCATACAACATACGTGTTTTTTACGTGTATTATGAACCGTAAAGAGCACCCTTTTAAAATTTAAAAAACTGCTTATTACTATAGCTGCCAATAACAGAAATTAATAAAAAAAATAAACTTAAAAATTAAAGGGTGTCCCCATATGTGACGTCAATTTAAATATATGAACTATTTGAACCATTACTTGAAAATTGGACAGAATGTCAAATATTTATAATCAGAAATTAAATATTTATAATTAGAAGTTAAAGGGTGTCCCAATAGTTTATGTAATTTGATGTATATTGCAATACTTTTGAACCGTAACAGAGAGACGGTTGAAATTTACAAAGAACCTGTATATCTAAGTCCTTTATAACATCAAGTATATAATTTAAATTTGGAAAAGGGTGTCCCCATAATTGATAAAATTTTACCTATCTAGCCCTATCTTTTGAACCGTTATAGACAAACACTTGAAAATTAGACAAAATCTCCAAACATAATTTTAAAAAATGTCCCGTATAATAACATTTATAAATATTTAAAGTTATAAAGGGTGTCTCAATAGTTGATGTAAATTGATGCATATGGCCAAACTTTTGAACCGTTTTAGACAGACATTTGAAATTCAAAAAGAATTTGTCCTTTAAAATAATTGTTTAATTTAAAATTTTACATTAAAGGGTATCCCCTAGGTGATATTGTTTAACTTATATGGCCATATCTATGGAACCGTTACTTTTTATTGCTGTGTCAGTAATAATAAGTGTAAAAAATAAAGGGTGTCCTCATATCTGACGTAATTTGTCGTATATGGCTTTATCTGCTGAACCGTTATGGATAGACATTTGAATGTACAGAACGTATATTACTATGTCCGTTAGAGCAACAACTATAAAAGAATTTGATTTTAGTACTATTTCTTACATATTACATCCTTTTAAATTTTTAGTTAAGAATTGATGAACATATATGTATTTGTTTTGAAGTCGGTTTTTTTTTTCAAAAATTATTAGATATACAGTTATAAAAGTGGCAAAATATTGCTTTTTGTATATGCGCTCCAGGATTGAATATATTCTAATTCCAGTTCTACTATAAGGCCTAGGAAGCCGAGTAATAGCTCATTTTACAGGGGATTTCATATGCTTTAATTTGATATCAATCATAACGTAAATAATTATTTTTATTTATAGACACTCTTTTCAGCTTTGTATAAATAACTATTATTTACACTGTTTAACACTTTCTAACTTATCTACAAATCACCGTTCACGTAAAGGTTCAAATAAATACTCACTCGCAACCTGTGTACATATGTAGATATATGTATGTACATATATGAGATACTTATCAATATAAAACGTATGAAATCCCCTTTAAAATGAGCTATTACTCAACTTCCTAGGACTCATATAACTGGAATTAGAATATATCTAATCCTCGAGCGTATTTTCAAATAAGCGATATTTTCCTATTTTGATAACGGTATAGCTAAAATCTGTAAGAGATAGAATTTTTTTTAAAATCATATTTGATTGTGGAAAGTCAAAAAATATAAATAACAAAAGTTGCAATAAAATAGGAAGTGGAATATTTGAAAACAAGTTTTTTTTTTGGTTGATTTGACATGGAAATACCCAAATAGTATGATTTTGTAGTTATGCGGAAAAGGTAAGGAGCACGTTTTGAACATAACATTTTTCATGAAGTACAACTATTAATTGTTTGCTTTTGTAATTCAAACACACTTATGTAAATATGTTACTTACTTGGACATGTGAGGAATTCTAAAACATGCTTTAACTGATACTTCAGTTATGGGGTACTACCTCAGCTTCAAATTTAGAAAAAATTCGAAAATAAGATTTTACGAATAATTACAGCCGCACCCTGGTATATTAAAAACACGAACATTCACACAGATCTAAATGTGCCACTAGTTCAGGCAGTTCTATTAAAACATGCAACAACGTATCTGAAGAAACTTGTAACGCATCCAAATCTGCTGGTCCGCAACATCTTGTAAGGTCATGATTTCGTTCGCCTAAAAAATTTTTCTTTCCTTTTTTTCATCTTCAAGGAAAGGAAGTGGCTCGAAAATAACTGAAAACCTTAAAAGAGAAGTCTTGCATTATGCCCGTAAAATAATGATAATAAATAATTTTTGTATCATAAAATCCTTTGGGCTTCTACTACTTATTCAGTAATGCTATCTCTAACATCTTATAAAAAAAAACTGCTATCGCGCCATAAAGTTCGAGGGAAACAGTAAATGCATCTGTAAAAAATACATATTAAATGGATTATTATGTATGCTATTGAGGCTATGAACTAGTATTGTCTTTTTTATTCTTATTGTAAACTAGCTGTGTCCGCCACGTCGTGTGATTTGCAAGTATTCCACACCAATTGTAAGACTCTTATTTTTATAGAGTTGCACCTATAAACGAAAAGTGCAACTAAGCTAAGAGGTAACTAACAATAACAGAATTTTATAGCCACACTCAAGTCGTAGTATAATTACCAAATTTTAAAAATTAACGCCAAATAACAAAAATAATGTAATCACATAATTATCTAAGTATGTATTTTACAAAATAACCAAATTATGCAACACGTACGCGCCTTAAAAATATTTTTACGTTTTATTTATTCAAAAATGAGATCTTTCTAAATTAAACACGTAAATAATTATTTTTATTTATAGATACTTTTTTCAGCTTTGTATAAATAACTATTATTGACACTGTTTAACACTTTTTAACTTATCTACAAATCAGCGTTCACGTAAAGGTTCAAATAAATACTCACTCGCAACCTGTGTACATATATGAGATACTTAACCTTCCTGACCATTTCGTCGGTCTGTGAGACCGATGAATTACTTTTGTGTTAATTTTACGAAAACAAAAAATTGCAACAGCATCATTCTCTCAGTATCTTCATTATTCCTCATTATACAACGTTTAGTGTAACAAGTGCGTTTGTACCGGAAGTGTTGTACCGGTGATTGCTAATCAGATGGTCTGTGAGACCGACTTATAGTTAAGTGTCACATTTTCGACAGGTAAACTGGTTTTGCTAAATTGGAAATTTTTAGATGAAAATGGACAATTAGAGATCAGTTTATATGATTTAACAAAAGAATTATGTTCAAAGTTAATTATCGTGAGATTTTCGTTAGATATGGCAGATATTGAGCGCATAATAGCTATTCTGAATGAAATCGATTCAGATCTTGATTCTGATGTGAAAAGTGGTACTGAATACGAAGATAATATTGATGTGTATGAAGCAAACACTGATACTGAACAAGAATACTCAGAGGAAAGTGATGTTGAAGATTTACAGGACGCTGAATCGAGCCACAAGCTCTAACAACTGATTGAAATTTACAAAGACTAACCTCATAATGAGGCATATATTTTAAGCATCTTGAAATTAATTTTTTTTAGTGTTCCTGTTTTTTCTTGAACTCATTTCATTTTTTTTGTTTACTTCTAAAATATATGTTAATAGAAAAACAACATTTTATAAATGTTGTGTTCTGTTAATGAATTTTTTTTTTATTTTATATTAGGTCTAGGATCAAAAATGCCAAATTATTGTGATGAAATATAAATTGATGCTGTGAGCTAAAAAAAACTTAATTTTGTTTTTTTCTTACTTCAGTTATTTTAGATTAGTTTGTTAAATATGACCACTGCACAGGTTTTGAAAACTTTATAATAGTTTTGAGATACCGAGAAATACTTGAAATCGGTCTGAGAGACCGAGAAATGTGAATGTGTCGCACAAAAATGAAAATAGTCAGGAAGGTTAAGGAAATTTTTTAACAACAACTAAGGCAAACTTAGCAAACTGAGAAAGTCCCGATTATGGAAAAACAACCGCTCGTTTCGCTTTTGCAACAATGGAATTCTACAAAGTAAAAAAATGTCAAATGCAAATTTTATTCAATTGGCTATTTGGTAGTAAGTAGTTCATATTTTGTCAGCGCCATCTGTGTTTAATATAACCTTCTTTCAAAAGTTAAGAATGCCGTACTAATCAGCTAACACAGCGCCATCTGTATTTCAAATATCCCTCTTTCAAAAATGTATGTATGTATGTATGTATGTATGTATGTATGAATGTATGTATGTATGTATGTATATATGAATGTATGTATGTATGTATGTATGTATGTATGTATGTATGTATGTATGTATGTATGTATGTATGTATGTATGTATGTATGTATGTATGTATGTATGTATGTATGTATGTATGTATGTATGTATGTATGTATGTATGTATGTATAGATAAGAATCATCCAATTCAAAATGAATTGCTGATGACTGCTGGACGCGTAAACAGGACGTCCGTTTTCCGAAGAAAAAGGCAGAGATCCTACATTTTTATATCGCAAAATATAATAGAGATTTTAACCAAAAGGAAATGAAAATGCTGTTAAAATCATGGTACGCGTAACTGGAATAAGATAAGGAACCATCCGGAAAACGTAGACTTTGCAGACATTTAGGTTTAACGCGAAGGTCCCATTTAGTCGCTATCAGCTACCGTATACAAAATAATTGGAATAAATTAAAACGAACTTTTAAAAACTTTATGTGGAAACTTCAATCAAAGCACCCTTTGGATGTAAGGCTAGTCAAAATGTTTACGGGGTTTTTATTTTTCAAGTGCTTAAATATTATTCTGTTAATGATAGGAACAGGTGGCCGTTAATCTCTAAGCAATAGCAACTTTGTTGTGAAGGCTCTCAGTGTCATATAGTAAATAATGCCTTGTATGTGTATGATTACCACGATTTTATAACCGCCTCTTGAATAGGTTTTATTTAAATTGATTTCATATTGTTTCTTCCACAGCCTCCCGCTCCCTTGGCTATGGAATAATGGACTCCAAAGGCATCTGGATAACCAAGATAAGTGAGCAATAAACTAATAAGATTTCTCCAGTGGAGTGAAAGAAAACTAAATAAAAAGTGATGGTGAAAAATAGTAACCTTACGTAACGTTACGTTAGGTCCGTGTAATTAAAAAAAATATATAAAAATACTAAAGTGAAAGAAAAATTGATATAAAAAACGAAACTCTAAGCATACAGTGCCCACCACAAAAAAACTTGCACTTACAGTGTTCGCCAAAATTATTTGGACAAAAATTAAAAAAATGTTTTTTTCGTTTAAAATATTTACTACATAGACCCAAAAATTACTAAAACTTGTAAATTCCTTTTGTATTAAATTAAGTAGATACTAATTATTGTTTTTCCTTTTCTTTTTAGGTAAGGACCATTTTCCTGCGCCCGATGTCTCGGAGGATCATCATGCCTATATATCGGAATTTAACCTCAGGTAAGTCCCTTGTATTGTATACAGCAAACCCAAAAGTATTTAACTAACTAAGGGGTAAAAATGCAGTTACTAAAACCATCAAAGACTCCAGGGCGAAGTATCCCCTGACGTTTCTCCTGGTAAAGAAAAGTAAAAGTGTAGCCCAAAAAACTAGAAACTCCAAAAAAAAAATTTATTTTTGTTAAAATTTTCTAGAAAGGAAAAAAAATTTAAATTTTACTCCACTCCTTCCAGGCTATAACGAAAAATTATAGGTACTCAGGATCGTAAAATCTGATAGCCCGTATCATATTTCTCCATGGCTCAAAATAAAAAGGTAAATAACTATTCATATGTAAAAAAAACTATGCTCTACAATTCCATTATTTTTATATTTACAGGCTGTTTAAATGATTCTTTGACTAGAATCTTCACGAAGTAATTTAGTTTTGTCTATCTTTGCTTTATTTTCTGTCTAGACTAAAGCTGGTTTTAAGCTGAAACACAAAAAATTGTATACATTAAATATACAAAAAAAACTCTTAATCTCTCAGCTATTACTACTAAATATTCGTAGCAGCCAGAGAAATTTCTGGACACTAACGTATACTCCCAATAAATAAGGCCCTATAGATGGCCCTTGTTTTCCTTTTTTAAATGGAGGTTTGTTCACACAAATACTGCAAATATTTTTGTGTTCAAAACTTTTACATTATTATTTTATTATGATGGTCAAATTGGGTATGAGGCTTTCGCTGTTTTAGAACATAACAATTCTTCGGAAAATATTTGTTGTTGTAAATTAGGATGCAAATTTCTATTTTACGCTTACAATAATGTTTGTAAATTATTATGCGGAAAAACTAAATAGCTTAAATTTTTTTATATTGCGCTCTTGTTGATCACTATTTTTGTGTTAGATGTGCGTTAGATTTATAATTTTTACACAATATGTTTGATACAATTTAACCTTTTCTTTATTCAATCAACACTTACTTGGACGCAATTCCAAAAAATTGTTTGAAAATAATATAGAATGGACAACCCATCTATTGGAATACTGATCGGCAATAAATACTTGAGGTTATTGATTTGGACGTGATAAAGGGTATACCTGGAAAAATGATTAAAGTTGAAGCGTCACTAGAATTATACTCAGGTCATTCACCGACTATTGATTATATATGGAACCAACAAAATATCGTGTCAACAACGACCAGCAAACACGCAAATTGATTGAAATAATGGAATATATAGAGAGTAGAGTCTTATAGCTGCCCATCATGCAACAGTAACTCGGTAACTAGGAAGATATAATTACATTTATTCTGTAGATGTCGAGCGGCTCTTGACTGCAAATAGGAAAAATTCGAAGATAGTGGCGAAATCCCACAGATCTCCTCAAAACAAAGCCAGACATAAAAAAATGTATGAAGCAGCTAAGAGAGCTACCGGAATCTAGAAGAATTGCATACTTGAAAAATTAACTGGGAGACCTCGACAAAATTTCACAATCCGATCTTTCTTATGGTGTGCATATAGATATGTAAATAATTCTTGCAAAAAAAAACCGACTACAAAACAAATATATGTGCATCTGTGCAATTCTGCTAAAAATTTAAAAGGAAGTAGTCTGTAAGAAATAGTACTCAAATCAAATACTTTTATACTTGTTGCTCTAACGGACATAGTAATATACGTTTTGTACATTCAAATGTCTATCCATAACGGTTCAGCAGATAAAGCCATATACGACATATTACGTCAGATATGAGGACACCCTTTATTTTTTTACACTTGTTATTACTGACACAGCAATAAAAAGTAACGGTTCCAAAGATATGGCCATATAGGTTAAACAATATCACCTAGGGGACACCCTTTTATGTAAAATTTTAAATTAAACACTTATTTTAAAGGACAAATTCTTTGTCAAGTTCAAATGTCTGTCTAAAACGGTTAAAAAGTTTGGCGATATGCATCAATTTACATCAACTATTGAGACACCCTTTATAACTTTAAATATTTATAAATGTTATTATACGGGACATAGTAGTGGAGATTCTGTCTAATTTTCAAGTGTTTGTCTATAACGGTTCAAAAGATAGGGCTAGATAGGTAAAATTTTATCAATTATGGGGACACCCTTTAGTTTCCAAATTTAAATTATATACTTGATGTTATAAAGGACTTAGATATACAGGTTCTTTGTAAATTTCAACCGTCTCTCTGTTACGATTTAAAAGTTTTGCAATATACTTCAAATTACATAAACTATTGGGACCCCCTTTAACTTCTAATTATAAATATTTAATTTCTGCTTATAAATATTGGATATTCTGTCCACTTTTCATGTGATTGTCTACAATGGTTCAAATGGTTCATATATTTAAATTGACGTCACATATGGGGACACCCTTTAATTTTTAAGTTTATTGTTTTATTAATTTCTGTTATTGGCAGATATAGTGATATGCAGTTTTTTAAAATTTTAAAAGGGTGCTCTTTACGGTTCATAATACACTTAAAAAACACGTATGTTGTATGGGGACACCCTTTAATTTTCAAAATTTTGATTCAAAATTCTTTTCAGATGGGACCAATCTGTAAGCATTTCCTTTCTAATAAAGAAAGAAATTTTAAAATCGGTCTAGAAATGACTGAGTTATGCGGGCACAAACTTAAAAAAAGCAACATTCAGACGAATAGATAACCTCCTTATTTTTTTGAAGTCGGTTAAAAATCATGTCTTACGTACGCCTCTCTTGTATACTTCCTGAGAAAGTTGTGTTTTTGTCTACTAGAATTAATTGTAAATAATGTTTGATTTAACCTTCCTATACTCGCGCATACGGTCTGTGAGACCGATTTTTCCTATTTTTGTTTTTTTCTTAAGAGCGGAGAGCGCGATCGTATTATAAGTTTTGTTAGCTTCATCATTCTCAATAAGGTTCAATTTAGTGTGGTTTTAAAGTTTGTGAAGGGTAGACGTGTGTGCGCGTGCGTCAATAATTGGTCTGTGAGACCGGCTTGAGTATTGGTGCTACAGCATTCCGTAAGTAATATTTTGAACATATATTATAATTTTGATTTATTTTTATTAATTTTAAAGAGATTCATAGTATGTATATATTTGCAAATCATACATAGGTTTTAAAATAAAATCACAATGGATGAAGAGAAAATAAGACTAATATTGGAGGATGATTTATCTGTATCTGATTATGATGAAAACGAGTTACT
This sequence comes from Phasia obesa, assembly GCA_949628195.1. Taxonomy (NCBI): domain Eukaryota; kingdom Metazoa; phylum Arthropoda; class Insecta; order Diptera; family Tachinidae; genus Phasia; species Phasia obesa. The sequence goes on from OX451216.1 coordinate 55,264,224, forward strand.
CAACTTCCAGGCGTAAAATGCGAAGCTAAAGGCTGTTTGTTCCCCTGGCAATATTGTGAAACCTACAATATTACCAGCGGGACAAACAGATGGCCAATGGTGATATTTTACAGTTTAGTGAACGTAACTGGAATAAATTCATATGTAATATATACTCAAAACAATCCGTCGGTAAAAAATAACAGGAGGCATTTCTTAGAAGAGTTATCGTATCATCTCATAAATGAACACCTCAAAAGACGAGCAGTATATACGAACTTACCAATATTGATGAGCCTAAGAATTGCCGAAATACTCAATTTGGATAACTCTGAATTAGCAACAACATCTAAACAAAATATTTCAGGTCGATGCTCCTATTGCAGCTCCAAGAAAAATCGCAAAACTCGCTACAACTGTAGTAATTGCAAAAAATATTTCTGTTTGGAACATGCCATAATGACATGTCCCGATTGCTTTTGTTCTAATTCTAATTAGATTAAGGTTATATTTTTTATTTTTTATACTATTTTTTAACAGCAGTTGAATTTTCGCTTGTTTTTTTTTTTAAAGAGAAATATGTTTTTGTTATTGTTTTTTTATGTTTTTAGAATTTTGCTTTATTTTACAAAGAAATGAAAAACTATTAGTTATAAATAAAAAAAATTTTTCTAAACCTTTTGTTTATACATATTATTAAAAACATATAAGAATTAAATGTAATTTTATATATACATATATATATATATATATATATATATATATATATATATATATATATATATATAATATATATATATATATATATATATATATATGTATATATAAAATATATAATGTATATGTATATATGTATATATAAAATATATATATATATATATATATATTATATACATATATTATATATACATATATATTTTATATATACATATATATATATATATATATATATATTTCAATTATTAAAGTTTTCAGGGCTCCGCAAATACATCGGTCTGACAGACCGACCTCGAGTATACGTGTGACATTTTTTGATGCGAGTATAGGAAGGTTAATAGTGAGAGCATAAAATAAAGAATTCTTGTGAAGAAAAGAAAAAAGTAAAAGGAAGTTTATTATTTTATTTAAACAAAAAGAGGTAAAGAAACGAAAGTAGATATTTGAGTTGCAACAATAACCCAGCAAATGTTTTTGTAGTTAATAGTCTATATCTATACATATAATAAAGTAGTAACTCATTTACCTCTGTCTGTCGGCATATCATTGACTTTCGCATCACGTAAAAACTACTGGATGGATTTTAACAAAACTTTGTGAGAAGGTACCTAAGTATCCTGATCCCAATATAGGATACCGCAAAAAAATCTTAGAAAGTGGAGAAAAAGCAGTGAAAGTAAGCAGTTGAACTAACCGGATATGAATACTTTACTTTTTATAAAGTAAAAAATACATAAACTGATACGTAGCATATCTTAAGGCGAAACTAAAAACGCCGGTAATACCACATAGCACTATATCGCCGTCGAAGTAAAATAATTATAAATTGGCTATGATAGCTTCAAAAATCGAAGAAACGATTGAAGGACGCTGACGAAGTGGCGGGTACAGCTAGTATATAATAAAATACTTACGCATTTCCTGTCTGTCGTTCTTTCTTTTAGTTCGCATCACGTAAAAACTACTGGATAGATTTTAACAAAATTTTGTGAGCAGGTACTTAGTACCCTGATTCCAATATAGGATACTTTTTTCCGTAAAAGCTTCTCATTTCCAAGCGAAAGTGGAGAAAAAGCAGTTAGAGTACGCCGTTTTTTTCTACCGATATAAAGGTACTGCATACCGCAAGGCATCTTTTATTTTTGAAGGCGGGATATTTTAAGCATGGTTGCGTAACAAAAGGCGCTTTTTTAAAATAGTGAGCACCTCATTTGCAGTGTGTCTATTACAGAGCTTTACAATAATTTTTAAAATTTTAGGATTTTATCCAGGGATGGGTACCTTTATATACAGTAAATACGTAAGAGTCTTAAAACTTTTTGTGGAATACTTTCAAGGCAAAATGGAACAAAATATTGTTAGGACGCACAGAATGTGTGTGGGCACATAAAGTTTTATCTCTAAGTATAAACTTTCGATCAGCTTTCCAACAGCTTATTTAGCTTTCTACCAGCTTATTTAAGTTTTTGAACATTTGTTTTTTATTTTTTATTTATTTTTATTAAGTATTCACGCCAAAAAATTGGCATTAAATATTTTAATAAAAAAAAATGTTTTAAATTTTTAAATGAACAAAGTATCAGATAGTAGTAGTGCGATAAACATTTGGATTAAGTTTAAAGTGGTTTGAAAATAAAACAATAATAAAAAAATAATAAATTATATTCTATAATAAAAGTAATGCAATGTAGAGAAATCGTTAAACAAAACTTGTCAGCTAGTTGCTTGCCGAATTATCGCTATAATAAAGTTTCAAGTTTAATTAAAATATATTATTATTATTATTATTATTATTATGACCGTAGTAATTTGATTTCAAACAATGTCATTGATAACAGTATTTTGTTGCAGATACTGAATTTTTATAGGAGAATTAAAAAATTAATAGGTTTAATAAAACTGCAAGAAACTTTATCAGTGATTCCTGGTTTAATTATTTTCGGTGTCCGTTGAAAATATAGTAAAATATTTCATACTTAAAAAGCATAAAGTGGAAATTTTCTTTAATGTGACTTAAAATGTTATAAATGTTTTCTTTTATAACATTTTAAATTAAATTGTTAATTAAAATGTTATAAATGTTTTCCTTTATAACATTTTAATTCACTCTAATTATATTTTTAACATTTTAATTCACTATAAATTCAATTGAAACTTAACATTATGCTTTTTAAGTATAAAATAACTTTTTAAGTATAAAATAACTCGTTAAGTATAAAATATTTTACTATATTTTCAACAGACGCGAAACATATTTATTTTTGCATTATTAAAGAGGACAAACAAAATTACTTATCCAAAGTGAATACTGGCCCTTTTACACATTAAGAATTTGTAAATTTATCGATTTATAATGGTTCTGAAAATATTAGTACTTGCATAGAAATTTGGTTAGGCATTGAGATTTAATCGATCGATTTTTTATTTTCCAGGAAAGGGGGAAAACAATAATCATATTTCCGAGAATTGTAGGGATTGCCAGCAAAAAAGCAGCCCATAAAGAAATTATGTTTATTAAAATTAATAAAAAATTAAAAGAAATGTTTATTCCAATTCTGTTCTGAAAATTACTATTTCCTAAAGTGATTTAAAATCTAATAAAAAGTTATTTACACATACAAATTTTTTAAATCAAATAATTTTAATTTGGTTAGCTAAGTGAACTTGACTTAAAATAATTTTTTTTTGTGTATTTAAATTCTCCTTTAATATTAAATCATTATTAATAATGCGATTTTTTTCAAATTCCTTTAAGGGAGTTTTGTTAGCTTGCAACTTAACACTACACACAGTTTATAGATACGAACACTGATGATGACGCACGTAGCTGTCTAGAAAGTGCAATCCATTCTGCAAGTGTCTAAAATTAAATTTTCACAATTTTTCTTTAATATCACACTGTGTAATTTTTTTAATCATGGCAAAATAACCATATACGGACACCACTACGTCATAAAAGACCAGTGTTGCCCAAAGTCCTCCAGTTTTTTTTATGGGCCCTCAAAGATGTGGGGCCTCGATGTCATTTTGGCAAAAAAATGATCATTTACTCAAGCTCATATTTTGCAAACCGTTTGAAATTTTGATATACTCTCTGAGAAAAAGTTGTAGCTCTTGTCATAAAGAACAAAAATTGTTACCATATAAAATCAAAAAAACTTCATCTTCAAGGTCAAAATCGCAAAAAACTTTAAAAAATCAATTTTTTTTACATTTTTTCCCCTGTTCAGGTCCCGTTCAAAATTCAAGGAAACAATCAACTACAAAAATGAACCTAAGATCTCAATAAACAACTTTCTAGAACATATGAACTTCCTAGGAATGATTCTTAACACCGTCTAGGTAGCGCTTACTTAGCCGAAATTAATTTAAAAATTTTCGGGAAATTTTTCACTTTTGTGGAAAAGTGAAAGTAAGTATAGTTCGACTAATAATAATTAAAAATTTTCAAACTCGTTGTATATTTTTATTATTATAATATACCTAGATTTATTATATACCTACAAATACATATATTAAAGAAAAATTGGGAAAATTTAATTTTTAGACACCAGCACGAGTGGAATGCACATTTTCTAGACAGCCACGTCCGTCATCAGCACTCTTGTATCTAATCTACTTAGGGTAGTGTTTAGTTGTAAGCATCATCTAGTTAACCAACCCAACCCAGATAAAAGAATACGAGAACACTATTCAATTATCAATCGTCAGTTGGTGAGAACGAAGTCTACCACTACCTTAAGCTTCGCTCTTGTTGAATATTTTTACTTTTTATATTTACCACCTTATATTTGTTGTTCCTTCAGCCAACCTTCGGTTTGATACTAGATTAGTGTTAACTAAAAACGAATGTTGGAAGTAAAACAAATTAACAAAAAGTAACTTTCATTGCTAACCGAAGGTTGGCTAAAGGAACAACAAATAAAGTACATTTTTAAGTGGAAATAATAAATAAAAGAATAAAAAAAAAGTAAATTTTGAACATTTACATTAGGTGGCGCGTACGGCACGGTGAACCGGAGATATGTGTTTCATCCTTGAAATCCTAATATAAACTGACAAAGAAGGAATTTAAAAGAAAACAATAGATGTACTAGCGCCAAGATGTTCTAGGAAAGAACTCGTAGACGCCCGACTCCCCTCGACAACTTTAGCGCCACCACGAATTTCGGGAATCAAAATTTGGTATTGAGTGGCGCCACGCGTTTAATAACCGAGTTGCTATAGTCATCTTCCGGTCCATCATCAGATCAACTCTGGACCACCAGTTGTCCGCGGACCACTGGTTGGGAACCATTGGGTTAGAGCTTCAGTTGTGGTTTATGTATTTACTTTATAATTATCCTTACTAAAATAACTGCGTACTTTCACTGCTTTTTCTCCACTCTCTCTTGGAAATAAAATATTTTTCTATATTGGAATCAGGATACTAAGGTACGTGATGCCAACATAGACAAAAGGACAGACGGACAGACAGATAGGAAATGAGTTACTATTTTAATATATGTATACATATTGTCTTGTGTTACTTTGGAACTACAGCAAGTAGAAGCTTGAAATTTAGTACACGGGCAATTATATACTACACATGTTTATTTATATGACAATGGATGGTAAACGAAATTTTAAAATTGGACCAATCAACATATCTTGTTGTTAAGTACAATCTTTAAATTTAATTTCTTTTTATTTGAGATCGAGGTCAATCCTTTCTATTTGAATAAACGTCTATTTTGTCCTAATAAGTACTAGCTGTGCCCGTCTTTTCGTAAGCAATCCACGCTAAAAAAAAAAACTTACTTTTAAAGTACTTCTGTTATGGTTCATGTATTTACTTTGTATTCCTACTAAAATATGCGCCTTAAAGTATGCATATCGCAAAAATTGCGTACTTACATTGCCTTTTCTCCACATTCTCTTGGAAAAAGTATATTTTACGTAAAAAAAGTATCCTTTATTTGAATCAGGATACTAAGGTACCTTATCACAAAAAGTTTTTACGTGATGCGAACACAGACAGACGGAAAGACAGAAAATAAGTTACTGTTTTATTATATAGTGTTTTTCATCAGGAAAATAATAAAGTGAAAAACAACAATATACACAACACATAAATATTACCTTACTTTTGAAAAGCGTGCAATGCTTATTTAAAACTCTTGTTGAACTTTTCAAATAATATGTCGCACAGAGGAGTATTTTACCCAAAAAGCTGGCCAAAAAGGCAAAACTGAATTTTAAGAAATCTAAAGAACTAAGTACGCAGGTCGACAGACATTAATATTTTACATTATATTGTAAATTTTGAAGACTTTTAGTTGCGATTTGTAGCTCTGAGACCCTGCTAAAGTCAAGAAAGTGAAGAAAATTTTATGAGATTTTAATGTTTTTTCGGTTTCTGGATGTTTATATGATATTTTTTTTGCGGCTAAACGAATAAAAGTTTAATTAAGATTATTTTTTTCGCTGAAAGGTTTGATCAAAAGTTATTTAAAAAAGGGGAAAAAAATGAAAATATGTTCAATATTCATGTTAAAACAATTCGTTCAAAAGCTAAAAAAAAAATATACACTTTTTTTTGCGAAAAAAGGAAAAGAAGAGATTTTTAAAAGTGAGTTTAGCATGTCCACGAATTATGTTTGTTACCACAATAAAATTTGGAATCTCTAATTTTCGAAACAAAAAAGTGTGCGTAAGTTTGCGCCATTATTTTTGACGATTTTTTTAAATTTTCACATTTCTTCTATTTTTGCTCATCGGGCACCTTTTCTTATACATTTATATCGTCATAAACTTTTATGTTGTTGAAATCAATAAATCAAACATCACTTATTCACATCACTTTTAACACTTCACAATATTAATACCTGTCTATATGTAATTAACGAGTGATTTTTTAAGAGCTTGAGAACTTTTTTTTTAAAAAAAACGCATAAAATTTGCAAAATCTCATCGGTTCTTTATTTGAAACGTTAGATTGGTCCATGACATTTACTTTTTGAAGATAATTTCATTTAAATGTTGACCGCGGCTGCGTCTTAGGTGGTCCATTCGGAAAGTCCAATTTTGGGCAACTTTTTCGAGCATTTCGGCCGGAATAGCCCGAATTTCTTCGGAAATGTTGTCTTCCAAAGCTGGAATAGTTGCTGGCTTATTTCTGTAGACTTTAGACTTAACGTAGCCCCACAAAAAATAGTCTAAAGGCGTCAAATCGCATGATCTTGGTGGCCAACTTACCGGTCCATTTCTTGAGATGAATTGTTCTCCGAAGTTTTCCCTCAAAATGGCCATAGAATCGCGAGCTGTGTGGCATGTAGCGCCATCTTGTTGAAACCACATGTCAACCAAGTTCAGTTGTTCCATTTTTGGCAACAAAAAGTTTGTTAGCATCGAACGATAGCGATCGCCATTCACCGTAACGTTGCGTCCAACAGCATCTTTGAAAAAATACGGTCCAATGATTCCACCAGCGTACAAACCACACCAAACAGTGCATTTTTCGGGATGCATGGGCAGTTCTTGAACGGCTCCTGGTTGCTCTTCACTCCAAATGCGGCAATTTTGCTTATTTACGTAGCCATTCAACCAGAAATGAGCCTCATCGCTGAACAAAATTTGTCACATTTGAACATTTCGAACCGAACACTGATTTTGGTAATAAAATTCAATGATTTGCAAGCGTTGCTCGTTAGTAAGTCTATTCATGATGAAATGTCAAAGCATACTGAGCATCTTTCTCTTTGGCACCATGTCTGAAATCTCACGTGATCTGTCAAATACTAATGCATGAAAATCCTAACCTCAAAAAAATCACCCATTATAAACTGCAAAAATTCTTAATTACCCATAACAGTTTTAAGTGAATGTCCCACAAATTCCCATAAAAGATATTTTTCTATACCTGCTCTACAAAACATTAGTTGTTAAAAAAAATAAATATATGTACGTACCTAATAGAATAATTATTAAAAACATTAATGACAAAAATAAGTTTACAAAAAATAAATACAGGTACATAAAAAATACATGGGCACCCAGGTATCAGGCTACCATCCAATTAAGGCATAAAAAAGCATGCGCTAGCAAATACTTAGAAAGGGTTATTGCATACAATTTTTATCAAAACCGTTTTGTAACTTCGAGAGTCAACATGGAACAAGTTTACACAAGATTACAGTTATTCCAAATAGTGAAAAAATCTAATGCTGGAACCATTGACGAGAAATTGGATTTTTTGGTCAGAAAATTGAGCGAAATTTCAAAATGTCAAGGGAATGGGGACATATTGCGACTGAAGCAGTGTTAAAATTTCAAAAATTGTTTCAACAGATATTGGCTTTCGGCACAACGAAAAGAGGACCGCTTTTTAAGCACAAACGCTAAATGGCTGCAAGGAACTGTAACAATACCAGTATGTGACAGTTCGTCTTCAGGGCGACCACGAAAAGAATTTAATGAAGCTAATGATAGAACAAAGCGGAGAAAAACGGAAGAAGTTCGTCACTAATTAATAACAGAGGAGATCACCCCTAAAATCTTCAGGGTGCTTCACGAGACGATGACTATAGATCGACCCCCCTCCTCCTCTCGAATTTGAATATCACCCATGAAACGTCGGCTTTGAATGAGGGGATAAACAAAAATAGAGTTAAATAATTTATTTGATATAGCGCATGCAAATGCTGAGGAATTAATAACGACAGAAGAGGGTAAAGCATTTTTGCGTCTTTAAAGAAAACCCGGTCGGAGGGGTGTCTTAGAGGCATTGATTGACTACACAGCGGGAGGAATGGTCGATTGCAAGATTTATTAAATTTGATGAAAGGAGTGTCGAAGAACTATCACACCGCGAGGGTAATATTGTCTATAACTTTCAGGATTACACCCGGGGGTTCCAATTGTCACTGCAGGAATGGCAAATGCTTTGACGCGGTTCACTCGGGGAAATAGGGGCACCAGACGCTAGGGTTACTAGAGCCTAAATCTGGAAGAAAAGGTCTGTTGTTTCATAACACAGGTTATCTTCGAGGCCAGACCAGTGCCCAAAGGACTGGTACCACGGGAACCGGTGGCCCCACAGAGAGCCTATCCTCTCTGTGACCGGTTATTGGTGAGGTCCGCTTCGGGGGTACACGTGGTGGTTGTGGTTTAAGATCGATTTATGTAGGTATGGTGCACTGTCGATCAAGTGTGCTATTGCACTCTCAACAGACGGAGTTTGGATAGTCTCAAAACCCCTACGCAAGAGGTTATAATGTGGATCTAGGCTTGCCTTGGAAAGGCTTGCCATATTATATAAATTGCTACTCATTGTGACTGTATCACACACAAAAAGCGATTGGTGGCAATCGTAAAGTGTTGTTATACTACACAATGGGGGCGCTAGTCTACGCCTAAGTTTCCCTCGGTGGTAAGACCACCGTGAGGTTAGGCCGTGTATGGCAGGTACTCACGTTAATCTTGTTCCACAAATAACTTTCAGGATTACCCCCGGGGGTTCCAATTGTCACTGCAGGAATGGCAAATGCTTTGACGCGGTTCACTCGGGGAAAATAGGGGCACCAGACGCTAGGGTTACTAGAGCCTAAATCTGGAAGAAAAGGTCTGTTGTTGGCCGCTCAATAACAATTTAGGAGCAAATAATGCTCTTTCCACGCTTCCCTGGGTTGCAGGAACAAACTATTGACTTTTTTTTTGGCAATTTATGGATAAGGATAATGCATTTTTTCCTCCCAGAGAAAAAATTTTCAATTTCCAAGAAAACTTTTTTGTAACCTCAATCATTTTCTTATTCTGCTCTAAAAGTGATGTATGAGATGTATCGCAAAATTCGTATCGGCAAAATAAAATTCCTTTTTTAAAACTTTCAATTGAGTTTTTATTTTTACGATAAAAAAATTATATTTTTTAGAAGAATTTTTTATTTACTTTTTAAATGAACTGTTATAAAATTATTTTTTTAAAACGATAACTGTTATTTACGGTCCCTATTTTATTATTAATCATATGCATATGTATGTACGTATACGTGAAGAAAAAAAATTATTTTGAATAATAAAAAGAATATCTATTAGCACATTTACTTAATTCTGTTACCCTTTCCCTCCCTTTCCATTCAAGGCCGTCGTTGAATGGGTAATATTCAAATTTGATGAGGAGGGGGGTTGACCTATAGTCATCGTCCCGTGGAGAACCCTGAAGATTTTGGGGTTTTGTCGCTGAAATTGGCGGAGAGCTGTGGATTAAAACGAAAAACGTTCAAAAGAGATATGCAAACCCGCACAGCAATTCCGCAAAGATTTTTAACAAAAACCATTGACCAGGACCAGTGAAAGTATTCTCACAAATTTGGGAAAATTCATGACGGTTCCTAAGGGTCTAACACTTTAACGTGCTAGTCAGCAGCATACCAGCTTCTGTGTTGGTATGAAAAATTCGCGGGCCGCGGCTCCTGCCTGGAAGCGTGCAGTTTTCTCAACTTAAGACCTGATGTGGTACGGGTTCCCGACCTCCGATCCTAATGAGTGAGGGCTCATTTTTCATCTTTTAACAAAAGGAAACAAAATGGGGGGTGGGCAACCACCATGAATTACGAAGTTTAGTTTTCACCCTTATAACTAACGGACACCCTAATGTACATACAGTCTGTCAAGAATGAGTTTAAACCTTTCAAATCAACATTTGTTAATTGAGTTTTGCGATTTATACCGACTTTTATTCCTTAGGAATGTGGCTTTTAGAAAAATCTTTAAAATTTTAACTTTTTGGTTCTTAAATTTTTTTATTGCATTTTGAAAACAAAAAATTTGACGCATTTTGCATGTAAAATTTTTTTTCGCCATTAAATTTTTAATAACTCCAAAATAGTAATAGATATAAAATAAATGTGTAGGGTTAGTTTAAGCAGAATTTTACGGTGCATCTTCTGATCCTCCTGCTATTAAAATTGGAGAACACGTTTTCAAGTTATGGCAAAATATATAAGGCAACCCAACGATTAATGGGGTGAAGTATGCCACGCCTTTACATGAAAATCCTTACGTACTAGAGAAAAACGGAAAACAGATTTGAATTAAGGGCATCACATACCCAATCTCAATGAGAATCTCACAAAGTGAACAAAAAAAAATTTTAAATCTGTAGCACACCAGCTTTCAACAAGGTAGGTTTGTGTCACTTTGCTAAATATTAAGCAAACCAATGAATTTTCATTTTAACCACTTTTTTGGCTCTAAAAAAAATTGTAAAAAAAGGGTTTTCCGAAAGTGACGTGATTTGCATGTATAACACCTTTTTTTGAACCGTAATAGGTAAACTCTTAAAATTTTTTAGAAGATGATTTGCCACGGCCGCTATGACACTTACTACAAATTAAAGGGTGTTGCAACAGTGACATGGTTTTAACGTATATTGCCTTATTTTTTGAACCGCAACATTAGCATGGCCACTATAATAAAAATTACTAAAATTTAAAGGGCGTTCCGATAGATTTAAGATTCGGTTGAATGTGTAGGTAAGTGTGGTTTTGTAAGTGTGTGTGGAATTTGGGGAACACAAGAACATTTTTGTGAGGAGGATTTTTACGTTCTAGGTAGGGTGGGCGAGTAGAAAGCAAAACATCTGGTTCTCCCTCAAAAGTGTCCCTACGTGTTTGTAAGTTTTTTTTTTGTTTGTTTCTCTGTTTTGTTTTTTTTTATTGGTTCTTGTCTCTGTCCTGCAGTAGGGTTGGAACCTTCCCTGAATGTGCGAGTTTAGTTAGCCGGTGACGAAACTGCAGCGACGTCTGAGGCACGTAACAATAGATTAAAAGTCTGTAAAAAAAACAAAAATTAAAGGGTGTTTGAATGTGAGATAATTTTGCCGTGATCTTATATTTAAACAGTAATAGGCTGACACTGAAAATTACGCCACAGGCAGCCACTTGATATTTACACAGGGTATTTAGTAGTATGCTCTAGTATAAAAAATAAAATTAAAAATAAAGGGTGCCCCATAAGACATGAAAACATTAACAACTTGAATTTATAAAGTTGTACTAAATAGAGGTAGGGTTTGATTATTCGATCATTAGGGTGACGTCTGAATAAATAGTGTATTCAGGTAGAATGCTTATTACCTGTCATAGATAAGTGTGTCCTGCCCATCTGTGGTTGTTTTTCGTTAGTTAGAGCATTTAAGAGGTTTCAGTCGTGTAAAAATTTTGTCTGAGGTTACATTTATCTGCTCGCCATTTAAATTTCTTGTTTTTATATCTCCATATTTTAAAGTATATACATAGAGTCTTCGTCCATTTTCGCTAGGATGTAGTAATGTCAAATTAATTTGGAATTTTTTTTATTGTTTTTATTTATTTATTGAATGCCTACTAATTAAAAAGCAAATTGAAGTTTTGAAATTATAAACTCTTATCATGTGTTATGTATTTATTTTCCAATTTAAAATAATTGCTCAACTAGTATCAACTCTAAAACTCTATTGAATAAATTATTTTTTTTTGTTTTGTTTTTTTTTCAATGTGCGTTAAACTTCACAGTCAATTTACAGTATTTTAGTGTTCCTACAATAAATAAAAAATGTGAATGTCTTTCTAATTACCCCATCTTTATGAGAGATGAAACAATTATTTTTTGCTGAACTTTAAAAAAAATGTTACGAGTTTATAGAAAAAAAAATAAGTGCGACAACTACAGAGTTGCGTAACTTCATTTTAAACACATACTTTATAAGTTGTTTTTATAGAAATTCATATCTATTCGGACTTTTAATGTAATTTAAATGTAAATAAAAGACATTTTCATTTCATTTTCTATCCGACGTTTCGTTAGGATTTTCCAACATCTTCAGGGATATTTTTTTATTGAAATCAACACTTAAATTTGAAAATTACAGTTTAAGGCGTTACAAAACAAAGCGACATAACGCGTTACAAAACAGGGAGACATAACACGTTAAACTGTATTTAACAAAAAAAAAAGCAAACGAGAAATATTACAACCGAAAATAAAAAAATAAAAACAACCTAAAAAAAATGTTAAAAAAATATAGGTAGGCGTAGTTTTTTTCACGCTGCCTCCAATTAAGTGGACTGATGTTGCTGAATTTCTATAGCGAAATTTTCGAAACTATGCCTGGCAGATTGGTGTGCTTATCTGTATATCTGTATATCTTCTGCATCTATTCGGGTGTCTTGGCAAAGTTGATTTCAAGCCGAACACAGACGGACAGATGGATATCGCTAAATCAGCTTCTCTATTTATACGGATATACTTTATACGGATATACTTTATGATTTTGGAAATTAATATAAAAGGGTATAAAAAGGTCGGTAATAGTATATATGTACATACATATAAATAAAACATACTTTATAATTTCATATGTTTAAATTAAGAAAGCTTACAGTTAAACCTTGGAAGAATAATATTTTTTCTGAAATCTTCCATCCATTCACCTTTGACTTATTTATTTTAACGTTCCTCTAAGCTTTCTGTATTTTTTTAATCTAATTTATTCAACTTTAATATAGAAATTGTACAAACTACTTTAGGTACTCGTTCGTAATTTATACAAAATTCATTTGCGAACCCATTAAGTACATCAATAAATTCGGAATTCTTCAAATAAACTTACAAAAAAATAAACTCATTAAACAAAAGGAAGGAAGTTTTTTATTAATTTAGACCTTGAGCCAAAATAAGATAAAACTATATTTGCTAAAAAGAAATCTAGGGATGTTAAATCATAAGATCCAGAGCGCCAACAAGTACCCAGTAATTATAAATATTGCTAAACAAAAAGAACGTTTTGTTCCCCATTAACGCGGAACGTTAAACAAAACTAGCACCTATGATTGCAGGTTATACATATACATTTATAATTTAAACATACTATGACAAGGAATTTTTTAATTGGCGTAGCTATCATTACACTACAGTACAACCCCCCATTAAAAAAACAAGGACTACATATCAATACATATATTAAATTACACAAAAAAAAAAAAAATACATACATACATACGTAGTCTGTTAAAAATAAATTAATTTTGAATTATCCCTGGCTGTGTACATTCGATTATCGATTTTTTTTTTGTTATGTTTGTACACATATGTTAGTTATATGTGACCCGGTCTATGAAAAGGTGGCTTATGACTCAAAAACAAAATTTCGAAAACTTAGCTGTTAAAGATAAACAGTGCATTTCGTCAGTTTCTTAGCAGTTTTTCTTTTGCATTATGAACAGTCATGCCCAAACGGCAACCAAAAAATGCAAAAGAGCATAAATGAGATAAGTTCGTGTGTGTATATAAGGAGCGATGTTTTTTCAATGCAAAGCACAAACCAGTTTCTGACCCAGCGTTGGCAGGGTTTTGGGGATTTTATCCCCAAAAAAATCCCCAAATCGACTTTGACTTACCATAACTTCTAAGCAAGTTAGGACTTTCTACTTTTCACAACGTCTCAAGAGCGTCTCAAAAACTATCGAAAAAAGTGGAAAAATTTTTTTGGAGTCATAAGCCACCTTTTCATATGTTGGCATTGTCAACCAATTTGGATTAGTAGTTTGTTGTTGACAACTGACTTTTGACTTCTGGCCGCTTCCATTGGGATGATTGAGTCTTGGTTTCAAAGTCAACCATATACACAACTTTCGTTACCTTTTAAACAAACCTGGATCGTCGTTGACTTCATTTAACAACTACAACTTATACGACGTTACTTTTACTTAAAATTAAGCAATTTTTGGAACAAAATTCGCTGCCATACGTTTCATGCCCAAAACATTCGAGAAAATTGCGTTGCATGATGTTTTGTTTTTTTTTTCACTTGTTGACGTGGTTGCAACTCCAGGACGGTCATCGTCATCAACATCTTCTCGGTCTTCTGTAAAGCATTTGTAGCACTTATAAACACCTTTTAGAGAGAAAGTGGACTCGCCGAATGCCATAGTCAACATTTCAAGTGCCTTGGAGCACTTTAGCACCATTTTTAACCCAAAATTTAATACATATTCTTTGATCCATTTTTTTTTTCGATAGTGTCAAAAATCGAAGAACACACACAAACTAATCTTTTTAGTTGTCAACAACAAACTACTAATCCAATTTGGCTGATAATGCCAACATATGACTAACATATTTGTACCAATATGTACCAATATAACAAAAAAAATTTCGAAATTTCAAAATTCACCTTTTCTTTTGAACAGACCCCGTATATTCCTTTAGACTTCCAAGTTTGCTTTATACTGTTTAACAAATGAAAATTACGCAACACAAACTGGATCCCGCACTAATAAGCTTAAAACCATATTAAGTATTTTTCACACTTAAAAATTATATAGGTAACAAGTATGCAGTTTACCGGAGTCAAACTTCGTACATAAATATACTCGTATACTAGCGACCACATGTGATTAAATCGTTTATAATTATGATTCAAAGTAATTTAAAAATGTTCGAAAATACAAGTATCAGTTTTTGTATATTTAGAAAAAAAATTTGTTTTTAACCCTCGAGAAGGAAAAATATGTAGAAATCAATTTATTAATTATGTTGTTGTTTTAAACGAAAAAAAGTATCCCTTTTTATTCGTTTAGGGTTCTCTAAAATTATTATGCTAGATATATACCCGGGAACATTTAAGAAAACATGGTTTAGAATTCACGTTTCTCCCTTCAATGCACTCGAGGTAACCACAAGATAAACATTAAAAGAAATATCAGTTCTCGGTGTACTATGCGGGGAAGAAATAAATCTGTTTTAACGAGTGACGATTAAAGTAATGTAATAAGTACAATTATTCTTTATAACGAAATCAGCATTGCTATTGTTGGTTTTTTGTAGGATTGAGAAGCCCCTGCGAGGGGCGATTTTTGTTTGTTTTTAGCGTGGTAGGGTTTTTCTACTGTGATTTGTATTAATAGAAAGCAATACAAACAGAGGTAATCGATAAAACCACAGGGTGCCCACTGGGCATAAGGAGCAGTCAAAAGTCACATACATATGTTGGAGGGTCAATATATCCCTCTAATGTGCTTTAGTCTGACCAATCTAATGCAATATAGATTAAAGGAAGGTCCTAAATTTTCCAAAAAATTTTCTATAAAATTTTTCCAATAAACTTTTGATAAAATTTTTAGAAAAAATTTTCGATATAATTTTTACAAAATATTTTTGATAAAATTTAAAAAAAAAATTTCAATAAAATTTTTGGCAAAATATTTTCATCAAAATTTTCACAAAAAATTTTCATCAAAATTTTTGCAAAAAATTTTCATCAAAATTTTTGCAAAAAATTTTCATCAAAATTTTTACAAAAAATTTTCATCAATATTTTTACAAAAAACTTTCATCAAAATTTTTACAAAAAAATTTCACTCTCATATTTTTACAAAAAATTTTCATCAAAATTTTTACAAAAAATATTCCATAAAATTTGTACAAGAAATTTTCGATAAATTTTTTACAAAAATTTTCGATTAAATTAAAATAAAAAAAATTTTTACAAAAAACTTGATAAATTTTTACAAAAAAATGTTGAAAAAATTTTTTCAAAATATTTTCGATAAAATTTTTACAAGAAATTTTTGATAAAATTATTGCAAAATATTTTTGGATGAAACGTGAATTTAAAAAAGGAATATTGCTAATACACGAGGCAAGTGAAACAAGCTAATGTGTCCTTTGTCATAATTGGGCTACTTAATAGATTCTTCTCTGTTACCCTGCTTATATGACACTTCCTAATTCGATTTGAAAGTTTTTGTAGTGAGCCAGTTATCATTACTAGTTGTTATTTATATAGGCGCTTTCTTCATATCACAACTTATTTATATTTTTTAATTATTATGTTGAAACTGAGGTTTATTACTGTTTAAGAAGCTTTTAGTGAAGAGTGTTTTAACAGGAATGTACAAACTTTAAAAATGGTATCTGATAAATGACCACCACTACTAGCTGTTATATAGCGTATCTACTTTTGTAAGAACTTTTACTACTATTTCATTAACAGCATATTGCATGTTGTCTCCCAATTGCTCTACTGTTGTTGGATAGTAATTTTGTTTATTGTGATTTTTTTGTGTATTTCGGGTTTAGGTGAAATTTAAATTTTAGCTAAATTTGGAGCTTTTTTAAATTAATTGAAAAATTTACCTTTTTTTTAATTGCGATTTATTTTGTATTTTTTTTAAGTTTCTTTTTTTTAAGTTTTAATAAAAATAATATCATAAAAAATATTTTGGATTTATATAAGTCTTACTTAATAACATATTAAATAAAATTTTATAAAATATTTGCTTAATAAGTCTTTTATAAATCGAAAATATGGTCTTAAGTTATTATGGAATTTCGATATATTGGGAATTTTAATTTTTCATGTTTCCATAGAGCAAAGCAAAAATACAAAAGCAATAACATTGAAAATATGTGAAGAAATTAAAGGCACTTATCGTTTTCTGCTTATTTCTCCGTCTTTTATGAACCGATTTTGAAAATTCCTTATCACTAAAATGCCTAACAGGCTGTATAAGCTATACTTATGCGGCAAAAATACATAAATAAAATTTTTTATCGTAAGAATAATATTTGTGTAATTAGCACAGTTGTATGAAGAAATAAATATTTAATTGTAATGCAATCAAAAAAAAAAAAAAAGAAAAAAAGAAATGAATGAATGAAATATAAATCAATAAAATAAATGAAAAAAATAATTTTTCAAGCAAAAACAAATACAACCCTATGAAATGCATAAATATTTATTTTATATTACAAGTGACAAACAATAACAATTAAAAAACTACAACAACAACACAATCCAGTGAAGTCAGTCATTGATGAAGATTAATACCAGGGATGGAAAAAATATTTTTTTAACACACAATACGTATAGGCATCTTGTAAAAACTGACTTGCTTGTTTAAATGCCGGGATAGAAAATAAACAAAATATGTTCTCACATGAGCCAACATGAGTATAACACTTAATCGAAAAGTGAGAGTATACAATTATACCGATTAAATGGTACTGAAAACCAGGAAGCACCTTTTATTTTTGTAAGCGGCAAATTTAAGTCATGATTTACAAAACTCTTCAATAATTCTAGAATTTATATAAAGCCTAAATTGCAACATCATGAGCGACGTGGCGGGCGATACTAGTTCTTAATATATTTAACTAGCTATCCCCAGTGCGCTTCGCTACACCCGTCCACAAAAAATACAATAAACACTTGGAAGAAAAGCATGACCAACCTGTAACTCAAAAACGGCGCTGTTCTCAAAAATGTTTTAGTTTATGTACAAGATACGAAACCCTACTGTTCCTATCCAATCTGTGTTTTTGCTAGACCAATTGTAATAACACGATAATAATTTTTTACTTTTTATAGGAGGTACCACTCCCACCATTCTAATCCAGTCTATATTTTGCTAGACTATGCACATTACTCTGAGGGTTACTTGTGCAAAGTTTTAAGACTTTAGCTATTGTAGTTCTCTTTTTTCACTATGTATAGGAGTTACGACGCTCACTCCCCAATCCAGTTTGTATTTCGCTCGACTAGAAGATTGGTATAAGGGTTACTCGTGCAACATTTCAAAACACTATCTATTGCAAATTTCTAGGTACACGATAGCAATTTTTCACTTTGTATAGGAGATTCCACGCCCACCATTCCAGTCTGTGCTTCTAATGCAAAACTACAAACTACAAACTAAATTCTAACTTAATTATAGAGCAAACTAACGAAGACCTTCACTCGTTGTAGAAAAAGACTTTTTTGGGAATGGAACCCATAACCTCGAGACTGATAGCTACTGGGACACCTAATTCATATTTAATATCAACGAAAAGCTATGAAATCAGTTCATATTATTTATTATCAAATATCAAAATATCACAACATTTTGTAATAAAAATGCAATTAATTAGTTGGGGAAAAAGAGCTAATTCCTATCCGTATTTCATTTGTTGCTCAGGCCAGATCATCAGAAAACATTTTTCTTACTTTTAGAGAAGCCAAAAATACTCTATAAGTAATAAAGTGCCTCAAACACAATTAGAAGCGTATATGTTAATAGAATAATATTACAGAATATCAAAGCTTCAACAGAACACCCACAAACTACGTTCTTATTTTCCCCTACTATCCTTCTACAACTGTTGAGTTGAGTGAAACTACTCAACAATCCGTTTCTAAGTCAAACACTCAATCGTTATGCAACAATTAAGCTTTATGAACGTGACCTTTTTCAAAAATCATCTACTAGTTGTCATGAATAAAATATATTCTTAATCAATTTTGTATGGTTTTCTTTTCTCATTGCATACGAATTTTTATTCGAGTAATTTAGAAACCTTAATGGAATAATCGACGACAATTTAAATTGCAAAATCGATTAATTATTTGCTCGAATGAAATCAAAACTCGATTAAACGGATACTCTTGTATATTCTTAGCAGGATCTCGGAGTCACATATCAGAGCTTAACAAATCTTACGACTAACTTGCTGTGCCATACGAGTATACATATTTTTTTGATTATAATTAACAAAATACTAATTATACCCTTCACCACAGGTGGAAAGGGAATATATAAGTTTGTCATTCCGTGTGTAATTTTTACAATATTTATTTCCATCCCCATAAAGTATATATATTCCGGCTCATTATACATAGAGAAGTTGATTAAGCGCTGTCTGTATGTCCGTCTATCCGTCTATCCGTCTGTCCGTGTTCGGGTAATAATGTCATTTGCCAAGGCATTCCTTTGTAGGCTGCGGGCCAAAAACCACGCCCACCTTTATTTTTTTCACGTTTTTTTTTAATTTTTTTCAGCTTTAATGATTCCCTTTTGCCTTTTTTTTGTCAAATAAATATTAGACCGCGACAGGTAGATCGCATACAGATCTCGGGGATCAATAAACACTTTTGTTTGTTTTTAGGTTGGTAGGCTTTTTCTGTTTTGATTTGTATTAAAGACCTTTATAGAAAGCAATACAAATATAGGTAGCCAATGAACCCACTCGTAAATAGGAGCAGTTAAAGTGCACATAGGGGGTCAATATGAGAAAATTTTTTAGTCTTACCATCCTAACTCAATATAGATTGCAGAAATGGCAGAAAATATTTACAAAAAACTTAACAAACCGTTATCAAAACAATATTTTTATAGAAAAATTTTAAAAAAATTTTTTTAAAAATTTTCCAAAAAAGTTTCGAATAAAATTTTACAAAAAAATATTTTCACAGAAAATTTTTACAATTTTCGAAAAATTAAAAAAAAAATTTAATATTTCCTTGAAAATGAAAATCATGACTGTAACATAACATGTTTTTATTGTTAAGAATATATGTATGTATGTATGTATGTATGTATGTATGTATGTATGTATGTATGTATGTATGTATGTATGTATGTATGTATGTATGTATGTATGTATGTACGTATGTATGTATATAGGGTAACATATTTTTGCGTTTGATTTTTAAAAAGATGATATCTCTGTTTTAAAACCTAGATGCATTAAACACATAGACAACATCAGGATACCGACTACAAAGTGTCAAAAATAAAATACACACGTTTAAGGGTAAATGTTGCGGCTGTCGTCAACTTAGGCTAATTTCTATTTTATTCAACAAAAGAAAATGTCACAAAATTACAAATTCATATACAAACAAAAAGTTTTGGAGGAAATATTTATAATTTTTTGAAAAAGTTATTTATTTTATAAAAGCAAAATAAGTATTTCTACAACAATGTCGGATTTTACGATGTAGCTGTCGTCTTCAGTATCATTAAATAGCTAACGGAATTTGTTTTCATTTAGCTGCGTTGCCGCTGTCTTCTATTTCTTTAAAGCATGAATAATGAGTTTTTCTCATACGACTTGTTTTAATTTATGTAAAACGTCAACATTATCCATATTATAATGCTCAACATGTCTGTATAAATAAAATCACCGTGGTGAAGGGTATAGAAGATTCGGCATGGCCGAATATAGCACTTTTTCTTGTTTTTAATTCATATTTACATTTTTGCATTGCAAATTTCACACAACAATTTTTTTTTGTTGATTACCAGAACGTTTAACTAAAAACAAATAATTTCGAAATCCAACTACAAGTATTAACGAGGCCCGATGTCTAATCGATCAGCTAATTATTTCAAAACAGTAGTTTCTTCTTAATGCAATTGATAAATTGTAAATTTTACAACAACAATTAAATTGTTGACTTCAGATTGAGTACTTGCTTAATTTATTTGCAAATAAAAAAAAACAAAAACAAAAACAAAATAAAACAATAAAGTTTATCGAATATTGAAATTATCAAGCAATTGAAACGCTAATCTCTGCTGAGGCAAGATTACAAAAACGTACTAGTGAGTGGTCAGTCAAACGTATAAATGCATGTGTATGAATTTTAACTCCTGCTAATCTTCAAGTATGGAAAATACACACGAACAAAAACAAAACAATTCGTATTTTCAATTTCATTTGTGTCTAACAAAACATTGTCATAACGGCGATTGACACAGTCACAACAGCAGCAAACACGCGTTGTACTTATCACTGCCAGAACGTTTTTGTTACAGACTAAAAAATACGAACTTTATTTGTAAGATTGTAAGCGTGGAGATGTGTTGTCCCTGTTGTAGTGAAACTCAACAAAAAGTGTGGGTTTTTGGTTTGGGAGCATTATTTCTAATATCCGGATTAACGCTTACAATCTGGTGGCCTTCATTCATAGAACAACTAATTTATAAGGTAAGGGCCGAATTCATAATAAAATATTTTTGATTTATAAAACTTTTATTTATTAAACAAATTTTCATACAAAAACTGAATAAAAGGTTTATTAAAAAAATTAAAAATTTTATACCAAAATTTGTTTTATAATTTTTTTTTTATCATATAAATCATAAATATTTTTGTGAATTTAGTAATAAAAATATATTAAAAAAAATTGTGCATTTTTTTCAGACCCTGCCTCTTAAAAACGGTGGTAGAACTTATGACAAATGGTCTGTTACACCTATACCCATTTACTTGCACATGTATCTATATAACTGGACTAATCCGGAGCAAGCAAATGTGCCTGACGTAAAGCCTAACTTTGATCGTGTTGGTCCTTATGTGTTTCTGGAGAAGAAAGTTAAACAAAACATCACTTGGTATCCAAATAATACAGTGTCA
Source organism: Phasia obesa (assembly GCA_949628195.1). Lineage (NCBI taxonomy): Eukaryota > Metazoa > Arthropoda > Insecta > Diptera > Tachinidae > Phasia > Phasia obesa. The sequence continues at coordinate 55,286,123 of OX451216.1, forward strand.
TTTCAACCCAACCGTATGTGGTTTTTTCAACCTGAAATGTCAGGTGGTACTTTGGAGGATTTAGTTACTTGCCCTCATTTGCCATCAATTGTAAGTATTTTTTTATTTTTTATTTCTGTTGACTCTTCAGTGTAAGAAAGAAGGTAGAAAGACGTCTTCGTCTTAAGAAGAAAATATTATGGATTTTTATACGAGTTAACATTTTTATTCGAGCCGTATGTAGGTCCAAGAATAAACTAAAATGGTTTAGCCAAAGGACCAATATAACTAAAGGACCTTTCTATTAGACCGTTTTCTCGATTATTAAATATACAAAATGTGTGTGTAAGCAATAAATTTGTTGTGGACAAATGAAAATAATTGAAATGAAAATTAAAAAAAACAAGAAATAGAACATTCGGCCGTGCCAAATCTTCTATGCCCGTCACCAGGTGATTTTATTTTTACAGATATAAATAGGTGTAAAATTGATTTAATTTAATAGACAAATGCATTAAAAAAAGAACTGTGCTAATCAGCAAAATTTGTATATGGTATACATATATTTTCACCTAAAATGCCGAAATAGTAAAAATTTTATTTTGTTGTAAAATTTTTATAGTAGTTTTTTTAATTTACTAAAAAAATTTTTTTGTAAAGCTTTATAGAATTTTTTTTTTTAATTTTATAGAGATTTGTTTTGTAAAAATTTTTTGGTAAAATTTTATAGAAATTTTTTTTTGTAAAAATTTTATAGAAAATTATTTTGTAAGAATTTTATAATTTTTTTTTTTGTAAAACTTTTGTAGCACATTTTTGGTAAAACATTTATGGAATTTTATTGTAAAAATTTTATAAAAAATTTCATTTGTAAAAATTTTATAGCATCTTTTTTTGTAAAAATTTTAAAATTTTTTTTGTAAAAATTTTGTAGAAAATTTTTTTTTCTAAAAATTTTATAGAATTTTTTTTTTTTGTAAATATTTTATAGAATTTTTTTTTTTAAAAATTTTATAGAAATTTTTTTTTGTAAAAATTTTATAGAATTTTTTTTTGTAAAAATTTTATAGAAATTTTTTTTGTAAAAATTTTATAGAATATTTTTTGTAAAAATTTTATAGACCTTTTTTTTTGTAAAAATTATATAGACCTTTTTAAAAAATTAAATTAAAAATTTTATTGAAAATTTTTTGTAAAAATTTTACTGAAAATTTTTTGTAAAAATTTTACTGAAAATTTTTTGTAAGAATTTTACTGAAAATTTTTTGTAAAAATTTTACTGAACAATTTTTTGTAAAAATTTTACTGAACAATTTTTGTAAAAATTTTATAGAATATACTTTTTGTAAAAATTTTATAAAAATTTTTTTTTAATTTTTCTTTGGAAATTTTGTATTGTAAAAATTTTATAGAAATTTTTTTGTAAAAATTTTATAGAAATTTTTTTGTAAAAATTTAATAGAAATTTTTTTGTAAAAATTTTATAGAATTTTTTTTGTAAAAATTTTATAGAATTTTTTTTTTTTAATTTAAAGAAATTTTTTTTAGTATGACTTTTATAGATATTTTTTTTGTAAAAATTTTATAGTGAATTCTTTTGTAAACATTTTAAAGAAATTTTTTTTATTTGTAAAAATTTTATAAATTTTTTTTGTGCATCTTTTATAGAAAATTTTATTGAAAGTTTTTTGTAAGAATTTGATTGAAAATTTTTCGCAAGAATTTGATTGAAACTTTTTTGTAAAAATTTTATATAAAATATTCTGTAAACATTTTATAAAATATATTTTTTAAAAATTTTATCGAAAAATAGTTTTTAATATTTTGTTTAATTTTTGGGAAAAAGTTTTAATAAATTTTTTATTTTAATTTTTTTTAAATTTTTTTAAATTGTTAAAAATTTTTTTTTTATAAAGAAAATTTGAAATTTGAAATAAATAGTTCGACAAATACTATTTATTTTATAAACAGATAAAATTTTAAGTCAAGCTTACTTAAGATCGTTAAATTAAAAGTTAGATGATTAATATTAAAGAAAAATTGGGAAAATTTAATTTTACACAATGGCAGAAAGGAATGCATTTTCTAGACATCTAATTGCGGCATCAATTTTTTTAAAATTTGTTTTTTGAAAATTTTTGGTTAAAATTTTTTGTAAAAATTTTTGGTTTTTTTTTTTGATTGATTCAATTTTTTATTAAATTAAGAAATTTTTTTTGTTTTAAATAAATATATAATTGAATCAATTAAAATCTTAATTGGACTTTAATTTAAAACTAATGGAAACCTTTAATTGGTGCGAAAAATTTTTCTGTGTATCTAGCCTTACTTTAATTATTTTAATTTTATTTAATTTTATTAAAATTAAATTAAACCGATGAATGTGTCATGTTTACACCCCTGCTGCTAGTATCAGTTGCAATCAACCATTTGTCACAATCATTTGATTTTACAACTTTTTATAATATTTTTTTTAGAAAATTATTAATAAATTTATATATTATTCTCTTTTTACTATAGGCTGCTTCTAACGCCGTTCGTGACTATAATAAAATCATGAAATTCTTTTTTAACGTTGCCCTCAACGCTAACGGTGGAGCCCTCTATCAAACACACACTGCCAATGAATGGTTGTTTGAAGGATTCTATGATGAATTCCTCGATTATGCCATGAAACTTAACAATAGCGAAACCGCCAATATTAAAAGCAATCACTTTGCTTGGTTCTTAGGTCGCAATGGAAGTGCTGATTTCGAAGGTACATTCACAATCAATACAGGTGCGGCGGATTTACGTGAAATGGGTGAGTTAAAATTTTGGAATGGACAAAACCACACATCCTTCTTTAAGGATGAATGTGGCAAAATCAATGGCAGCACAGCAGATTTATTTGTACCCAAAAGACCGGCAAATGAATGGATTACTTTATTCATAAGAGATACTTGTCGCATTATTAACTTGGAGCCGGTAGGAAGGGAAGTTATTGAAGGCATCGAAGCCATACGCTATGAAACGCGACCCGATACATTTGATAGTGGTGACTTGAATCCGGATATGAAATGTTACTGTCCACCACAAAGACAACCAGATAATTGTCCTAAACCGGGTGTGAATGATATTTCAACCTGTTCTGAGGGGGCGCCCATGTATATGTCACATGCTGGCTTTATGCATGCTGATCCCAGTTATGCGGATACAATTACGTGTACAAAGCCAGATCCAAAAAAGGATACATTCTTTATGACTATGGAGCCCAGATTAGGCGTTCCACTCGAAGTGAATGCAGCTTTGCAGATAAGTTTATTGATACAACCAGATAAAGATATAACGTAAGTGAAGCCGCAAAGTAAACAGAAAATTGTAAAAATATTTTTGATTTATTTATTTTTTTTTTTGTGTCCAATAGCATTTTAAAGGGTATAAACAGATTTTATGCCCCCATGTTTGTGACAAACTCCAAGGCCAGAATTACCAAAGATGTCGCCAGTGAAGTAAAGGTAACTATAGTTTAATGAATTACAATTTATTTTCATTTATTTATTTGCAAATTTATCATTTTAGATGGCCTTAGGACTTCCCGCCATCGGCTTTTATATGGGCATTGCCTTCCTTTGCTTGGGCTCACTTATGATATTAATCGGTTTTTATGTCTCCTATACCCACAAATGGTATAAGCCAAATTTGGAGAAACAAATTTTAATATTTCAAAACCAACCTCACTAGTTAAGGAAAGATATACTCAAATGTGCCATGAAATTTATGGGACCATATTCGATATGAAAACTCTTACAAGATTTTGATAGGTATAAGCTAATTTTAGAAGTATTAAAAAATAATAAAAGCGAAATGTTTTCATAATCTAAATCTATGTAAGTACCTGATGCTCGCAGTGGTTCAAAGTTCGGTAATCGATCTAGTCTACCACTAGGAAAGAATAATCAACTTAGTACTGCATAAGAATAAATATAGTTTGATAACAAATAATCAACACTGACTGATAAAAGTTATGTTGTACGAAATAAAAGCGTTTTTAAAAGAGACTTTCAAATTCTAAAATTTAATCAAACCCGTAGATTGTAAGATATTAACCAAACTTTTGTTATATGTGACCCGGTCTATGAAAAGGTGGCTTATGACTCAAAAACAAAATTTCGAAAAATTAGCTGTTAAAGATAAACAATGCATTTCGTCAGTTTTTTAGTAGTTTTTCTTTTGCATTATGAACAGTCATGCCTAAAAGGCAACCAAAAAATGCAAAAGAGCATAAATGAGATAAGTTCGTGTGTGTATATAAATAACGATGTTTTTTTCTAATGCAAAGCACAAACCAGTTTCTGACCCAGCGTTGTCAGGTTTTTGAGGATTTTTTCCCCAAAAAAATCCCCAAATCGACTTGGACTTACCATAACTTTTTAGTACACTTCTAAGCAAGTTAGGACTTTCTAGTTTTCACCACATGAAAGAGCGTCTCAAAAACTATCGAAAGCAAAAAAGGTGGAAAATTTTTTTTAGGCATAAGCCACCTTTTCATAAGCCGGGTGACATATTACTATCTATCCATGTAATAAAACTGTCTGTCTGCCTTTCCGTAAGTATGTCTGTTTTCGCGTCACCTAACAACTAATAGATTCATTTTAATAAAAATCTTTTGTGAGGAGGGAGGGGTGGGCGGTTACCTTCCCACTTTTTCCCGAAAAATTGCTCTATTCCAAGAGAAAATGAGATAAAATGGGGAAAGAACGTAGTTTTTTCGATTTTAATTTTGGAAACAGGAAATTTTAGCCACCATTTACAAAATACTAGAATAATAGAATTTTATAAAAATCCTACGTAGATATATAATTCATATCTACAGCTTTATTGCAATGTAATTGTCTTAGGATATGATGTGAAATAATTTTAAAACAAAGGCAAATTTAAATAAAATATTATCTGATGGTATAAAATTTCGATGGTTGGCATACATGATCAGTCTGAATTTAAGAGATGGGAAGCGTTATTGACTTTAAGGGACATTGTTATTGTGGCTTTTTAGCACCTGAAAAAAAGGGATAATATGGCGGAGAAAACAAAATATTGATTTTCAAAAAATTTAAAGCGCAAAAATCATTGCATTTGAATATTTAAATTTTTATTAGTAGAACTATTTATTAACATAAAAATTCATTTTTGAAGTAAAGCTTAAGTTCATTTTATTCTCTCTAAATTGAAAGAATATTTTTTTTACAAATAATGTATATATGTTGGTAACTTATTTTTAAAGAAAATGGGATAAATTTAATTTAGACACTAGCAAGTGTGCGACAGTTCAATTTTCGTGATCTCAGTGGCTTTTTTAGTTTGGCTTTTTTGAGATAATCATGCAACGAAATTGATCATGCAGAATACTTATTGTGAAATACCAACACAATTAGTGCCATCTTTGAGAAGCTCATTTGTTTAATAGATTTTTGATTTTTGTTTAAATTAAGTTTAGATTCTTTGACAAAATAAAATTATTTGGTTCTGTATAAAAAATCGATATTTTGGTAAATTTCAGCTTTAAGTTTAATTTTAAATTTTTCCTTAATGTTATTTTGTTGATACGTTTTTTGTTTTATTAAATATACATAGGTTTTTGTGAATTTTTGATTTCCCATAATTTGATTAATTTTAAATTTTATACTGTAGTTTTAGAGCTTTTTTCACTTTTTGGGTTTTTAGATGATTTATTACATTATTTGTCATTAACAAACATTTTATTATTATAACGGATATGCCCGTTCAAAAGATAAGACCATATAGGTCAAATGACATAACCTGTGGGGACACCCTTTAAAGTTTTGTATTACTCTTTGTTATTTGGAGCACTTTTGTAAAGTTATGAACTTTTTTTTAATGGAACCAATCTGTACGCATTACCCTTTTAACAAAGGCGGCATTTTCAAAATCGGAGAAGTAATTAAGTTCTGCGGGCACAAACCACCTATTTATAGAAACCAGCGTTAGATTACGAGCACACACAAATTGCTCAACGCTCCTAAAGAAGTTTTTACTTACAAAATATAACAATAATAACATGCCCTTATATGTTATGAAAATTTATTCTTATTGCTATACCCTTCACCACAGGTGGAAAGGGTATATATATAAGTTTGTCCTTCCGTGTGTAATTTCTACAATATTTATTTCAAACACCATAATGTATCTGTATTTTGGATTCTTATACATAGAAAAGTTGGTTAAGTGTTGTTCGTCAGTCCGTGCGGCCATCTGTCTGCCCGTGTTGATTTTAAATTTTAAAATGTCATTTTTCAAGGCGGCAGACGATGTGCAGAAGATTTAAGTTCGAGGGTTGCAATTTAGCAACATCAAACGATTCTATCCGAGGATGCGGAAAAAAACCACGGTTGTAGTGATTCTCTTTTGCCTTGTTTTATAAATAAGTATCAAACCGTGACCAGTAGATCACATGTAATCCATACAGATATCGGTGGATCAATAACCCCCTACGAGGGGCGATTTTGTTTGTTGTTAGGATGGTAGGGTTTTTCTGCTTTGATTTGTATTAAAGGCCTTTATAGAAAGCAATAGACATTAGGGAGCCAATAGACCCACAGGGTGCTTACTAGGAATCAGCAGCAGTTAATAGGCCAACTAGGGGTCAAAATTTCCGCCTAATATGCTTTAATCTGACTGCAATATAGATTGCAGAAAGGGGTAGCTTTTACAAAAAAATTTCTGTAAAATTTTCACAAAAAACTTTCATTAAAATTTTTATAAAACATTTTTCATTAACATTTTTACAAAAAATTTTCGATAAAATTTTTACAAAATATTTTCAATAAAATGTTTACAAAAAATTTTCGATTACATTTTATGAAAAATATTCCATACAATTTTTGCAATACATTTTCGATAAAATTTTTACAAAAAATGTTCGATAAAATATTTCCAAAAAAACTGTCTACATTTGTATTGACTTAATTTCTCTATAGTGTCAATAAATTATTTATTTAATTATGGAATATCTGAATCGCAATCATTTGCCCTACGTCGAGAAAGACACATGTGTTTGATGTTCTGCAATATCGTTCCAAAAATAGTCATTTTGATTGATTACAAAGAATTTAATTTTTTTTTAACATTTATTTGTCTATACAATTCTCTTTTTTCTTTTTTGTATTTCCAAAGAAATTACATTTTCTATAAAATTTTTACAAAAAAGAATTTTTATAAGTTTTCTTGGCTTTTTATAAACTTTTTACACAAAAAGTTTCTACAATAGAAATTTTCTATAAAATTTTTACAAAAAAATTTTCTATTAAATTTGACGAAAAAAAATTATTCTATAAAAGTTTTACAAAAATGTCGTATAAAAGTTTTACAAAAAAAAATTTCTATAAAATTTTTCGCAAAATTTTAGCCACCATTTACAAAATTCTAGAATAATATAGAATAAAAATTCTATATAAAATTCTATATATAGATATATAATTCATATCAACATATTCAGCTTTATTGTGCTGTAAGAATTTAATTTTTTTTTTTAAATTTTATTTATCTATACAATTCTCTTTTTTCTTTTTTGTGTTTCCAAAGAAATTACATAGTGACATAGTGTCTTACAGTCCGAAATTGCCTGCATGTCTTACCACACTCAAACTTTTCTTAATAACTACCCTTGACAAATTTAAATAACACACTTTAATGAATACATTTACTATACAACTAGTAATTACAAATACCTAAATGTATCACTGCATTCACCAACAGTAATTTATATACCGAATATCAAAACTGTTAAGTCATCGCAGTTAATGCCTATTAGTCATAATTACATCAATAACCACTACAATTGTCTAGACTAAGGAATGAAGTCAGCGGCGTTGCTCTAGTCGATTTGTTTGATAATGAAATAGTAAATTAATACGTTTGTTTGTCGTAGATTGTGTACAAATCAAAAGATTAGATCGAACTATCACAATCTTAGTGAGCGAAAAGAAAATTATACGAGCTGTGTTTCAAAAGAATTTTGAAAGAAATTTCTCAAATCCTCAAAAATTTTCTCTTACACCTAGCAAAAACTAAAACTAAAAAAAATAACAGTCAAATGCGACTCAGCCTCACACACATAGGGTTCCGCACTATGTTCAGTATATCTTTAAAAATACAAGTTGTTAATTTTTAATTATTTTATTATATTAAATTATAGTACTACAATTTACTAAATACCCTAATAGTACTAAATACCCTGTGTAAATATCAAGTGCCAGCCTATAATTTTTAGAACGTAAGGCCAAACATCTGGGGAACACCCTTTTATTTTTAATAATTCTATTTTCGTTACTTGTTGTTACAGTGGCTATTGTAAAATATAATCGGTGTAAATTTTAATTGTCAGCCTATTACTGTTCAAATAAAGATACGAGCAAAATTGTCTCACTATCGAAAAACCCTTTAAGTTTTGGTCTCGTTTTTTGTATACACTTATGTAGATTTAAAGTTTCTTCTAATTTCGGTTCAAAAATAAGGATTCAAAACAATATGGTGTGTAAGAACGATAAATTGCTAATAATGTTGAAAAACGCAATCCACTGTTTTTTACTTTATTAATAATTTGAGTCGTTTATTTTGCAAATTTTTTCTTATTTCCAAATTTTTTGAAGGCTTGCAATAATTCAATAAATTTTAAAATATTGGTAAATGCCAGGCTTCGCTATCCTACACAATCGTACGATTAAATCAACCAAAAATCTGACAGAATTCTGTTCTACTTTAAAAATCGTTTAAAAATGGCGTTGTAGATGCCACACTATCATTCGAAACAAGATTTTGCAACTCTGATCGCATGGGAAGACAATATTTTATGAATTTTTTCAAAAGATTAGCAAATCGTACGACTTGTCAAAAAGTGTGTCACACACATATATTTCTAAGCTACACTATCATACTTTTTGAGCACACATGCATTTTTTGACAGATCGTACGACTGTGTATAATAGTGAATCATGGCCTTAAGTAATAACCGATAGATTTTCTGTATTATACCAGATAATATTAGTTTATAATGCAATACTGTTTAAAGTGATGACTCTTTTGTCAGTAAGAGTTTGATTATAACTAAATCGACTTATCTCACCTTCAAACAATTATTAATTACTAGCTGTATCCGCCTCGTCGTGGGCATGCTGACAATATTTTGCTCGATTTTGCTTTATAAGTATTCCACACCAATTGAAAAACTCTTACCTTTATAGTGCTTCAGTTATGGTTTATGTACTTACTTTATAAAAAAAGGTACCCATCCCTGGATAAAATTCTAAAATTTATAAAAAATTCTAAAATCCTAAAAATTTTTGTAAAGAGGTGTTTAAAATATTTTAATAACAATGTAATTCCACAAAGTAAAAATTCAAATCAAATACAAATTTTATTCAACTGGCGCCATCTGTTGAGCAATAGTTTTAAAAATAAAAAATATCCCATTAAACCGAAAATTTCAGTACCTTTAAACCGGAAATTGCGTTTTTCACTGCTTCTTCTCCACTTTCTCTTGGAAAAAAGATATTTTTGTGGAAAATATAATTTTGTTAAAATCCATCCGTTAGTTTTTACGTGATGCGACCGCAAAAGAAAAGCAGACAGATAGGCGGAAATAAGTTACTATTTTATTTTATGTATGGATTAAAATCTTTAATTTAATTTTATTTAATTGGGAAATATTTCAGTTTCTTCAGCCCTTTTTAACTATAAAAAATAAATTACTATTTAAATTTTTATAAATATTAATTCATTTAATAAAAAATGATTCAGCCAAAAAATATTCCAATAGAAAATATTACATAACAAAAAACAATTCAGTTTTATGAATTGAAGGTATAATTATTTTTTATTATTTATTTAATAATTGTTACAATAAAATTACTAATTATAATTTATTTACCAAACAAAACGATTTGTGATGAAACACACAGAGTCTTTGATGGGAACAGAATTCACAATCACCACCTACTAGCCTACCGGGTATGTGTATAACATTCTTGATTAATGAGAGTTATATATGATTAAGTTAAAGGAAATCCCACAATTCCCAAAATAAATGCAAAAATTCCCAAAATTGAAATTTTTAAGTTTTTTGCCCATAAAGTCCACATATGGACTGGGGGTCATGAAATACTTTCAGCAATAGTTGGTAGTATATATAGCTTTATTCCAGCAGTATTCTTTTTCGATCTCAGCTTTCGAATTTTAGAACATATAACCTAAAGTCAATATTTCGATGTAAAATAGATCAAATTGCAGATTAAACCATTTTATACGAAACTTTTTTTAAACATACGTACATATTGCTAGCTTATACAAAGATATAACAATTTTATATATTCCTTAAGAAAATTTTTTTCTATTAAAAATGATAATTTTTTGGCTGAAATACACAATAATTTAATGAATTTGGAATTTTTAAATTGAAAATCGTCTAGTTTTAAACTCATAGAAGATAAAATCTTGAAATTTTTCTACAATCTTTTAAATTTTGTTCACTAACTATAGGAATAAATTTAAAAAAAAAATTGCTTAAAATTTTTCATATATTTTGAAAAAACTAGACCGCGGTATCGAAAATTCAAATATTTTATATTTAAAATGCTTATAAATGGCTTATTTTAAAATATAGTTTACAGAATAAATCATCATTTTATATAGGTATTAAGTTGACCTTTAAGACCATGTATAGTTTTTAAAAATCAAATAAAAATTAAAGAAATGCCAAGTTCCAAAAAAGTTTGCAGAGACCTGGTACCCAACTTTGAGACCACACTGCCAAGTGGATGGTGCCCACCGTCAAAACTTATGCTGATCCTGTGCTATATTCATGCCAGATTATGGATTAATTGACCTAGCTCTTTACAAATGGCCGAGTTATTTCCAAAACATTTTGATTCTGCCCCACTGTGCATAATGATCTGAACACCTTTAATAACATTTTCTAGCTTAAAAACGGCAGTTTTTTACAAACTCATACATTTCTTGTTTGTTGTTGTTGTATTTCTTGGAGTGCTTTTAGTGTTGTTGTGAAAAAAAAATCTCAATAAATTTAAGTTTTAAGGTATAAAGTGATCTTAATGAGCTTTTTAGGATGCCTAGACACGTTAAGATTATATTGGTATCTTTACAAAAGCTGTTCAGTTATACCATGGCTACAATTTTTAGGAGTCCCTGTATGTTATACTAAGAAAAAAGTGCAGAAAAAATTTTCTTTTTTTGTATAAAATGCTAATAGTATTCATTTATTCAGCTACACGATTGGCCAACAAATTTAAGCAATATCACCTTGTACGAAAAACATATTAATCAAAAACTGATGATACCTTTTTTTGAAGGCCTCACTGATTTTCAGAATCTTTCTAGGCCCACAAATAAAATTGATCACCAATTACGTCAAACTGAGTATAGGGTTTTACTACCCCTTGGTAGTATAATCGAACCTATACTTTTAAGTCCGTGTATTTTTTCACTGTTGCACTGTGTAATAAAAATCTAAGAGGACTTGCACCACTTCTAAAATAAACATATTTTCAATGCTGGCAAAAGCTAAAATTTGCATCTACCAAATACTACGATCTATTCTTACAATTATCTCTTTTTTTTTTTGCAAAAACGACCTTGCCCCACTCTTAAAATAAACGGCTTATTTAATGTTCTATATTTGCTATCTGCGCGAAATTACTAAAAAGAGAACAATGGCTAAATAAAGACTTTAAAATAACTTTAAAAAAATTCCATCTTTTTAACACTATTTTTATATTTATTTTTATTATTTTGATTTCAACCGTTTTAATAGCTGATTAATTTTATTCACATGTCAGGTTTTTGCAATCGTTGACTTTTATTTAACAAGCTTAATATGAAGCATCCATCGATTATGATGAAATAGATTTTCTTAAAAAAAAGTCAATTACAATTAACGAGTAAAGGCATACTGCGATTTACGATTAATTGATGCAATTGATGAATGTAATTTATCTACAGAGTTGATTTTGTAACAAAAAAATTATTTGTTAATAAAAATAGAAAAAATATTGTGTAAATGACAGTCTACAGCGGAAAGTTGAAACATTAATTAAAGTGTTGAAATATGCATTTTTTTAGTTGAGCTTTAAACAATGATTGACATCAACCCAGAATCTTGAAATAATTGTTTAAATTTTTTCGTTGATAAATTAAAATTCCACTGAAAACAAACAAAGTCATGAGATTATTAAAACTGTATGTTTTGTTTCTATTGAGAATCTTTTTACATACATACATACATATATGTAATACATATTATATACAAATGTATGCATGTACATGTAAACAGGTTTTACTTATTGTAAAATTAGTAAGTCTGTACATCTATACATATGTATGTATGTATGTATGTATGTATGTATGTATGTATGTATGTATGTATGTATGTATGTATGTATGTATGTATGTATGTATGTATGTATGTATGTATGTATGTATTTATAAAAAAAACTTTAATAGAACCGTGGCTATATATGAAATATTGTTTGGTAACTTTACTATTGCTTTTATTTTTTATTGTCAGTTTATAAAAAATTAAAGGTTATACGATTGTCATGTGACTTTCACATACAGGGCTTTATTTTTAAACCGTAAAATTTCGCAGATTCGTCTATTGCTATGGCAAATATAGGGTGATTCCAGTAGAGATACTTTTTTCAATAGCCTTTTTTTTGACAGATCACGTGTGAGTCGTGTCATGCTGTCATGTTATTTTTGTTTAGTATTGTTTGGCATTTCATAATGCAACAACGTTTACAAATCGTTCTTGAAAAGTTCCCAGAAGATCCGACGTTTTCGAGGCAAATTTTGCTTAGCGATGAGGCCCATTTCTGGCTCAATGGGTATGTAAACAAACAAAATTTCCGCATTTGGGACGAAGAGCAACCTGAAGAGATTCAAGAGCTTCATCCAACAAAAAACAACGGTTTGGTGTGGTTTGTGGGCCGGTGGAATTATCGGTCCATATATCTTTAAAAATGATGCCAGTGCGAATATAACCATCAATGGCGACCGTTATCGTGCTATGATAACCGACTATTTGATGCCTGAAATTGAACCTCGTGATTTCGGCGACATTTGGTTTCAGCAAGATGGCGCCACTTCCCACACACCGCATCAATCAATGGATTTGTTGAGAGAACATTTCGGTGAGCACATAATTACACGTTTTGGGCCGGTCGATTTGCCACCAAGATCGTGTGATATCACACCCTTAGACTTTTTCCTGTGGGGATATATAAAGTCTAAAGTTTATGCGGACAAACCCGCTTCAATTCAGGTCTTGAATGAAAACGTCACGCGTGTCACTGGCCAGTTACCAGTTGAAATCCTCGAACGAGTCATCGAAAATTGGACTCAACGAATGAACCATCTGCGACGTAGCAACGGCCAACATTTGATAGACATAATCTTCAAAAAGTAAATGCCAAAGAATGTTCTTACAAATGATAATAAACATTCTTCATTATCTGTGTTTTTTCTCTTTCCAATTTTCTGTGTTTTTTTCTTTAAAAAATTAGAGAACCTCGAAGTGGATCATTCTATATAACAGCAATTAAAAAAAATTTAAAGGCTGATCCGATAGCTATGATTTTCAAGTATTGCTTTTCAATTAACAAACAAAAATTTTGCAATGTCTGCTATTACAACAAGTATCAAATATAATAATGATGAAATTTAGATCGACATCTAGTACTAACTTCTCTATAATAACAGGCATGAAAAATAATTACAAGTTAAAGGGTGTTCCCATAGAAAACGTCTTTATAGACGTGAGAGAAAAAATTAAAACCTTGTAAATCTTAAGTTGTATATTGACATTATAAGAAACCGTTTGTTTTACACGTATTTGATTGACTTATTTGTAATTTAGTAAGCCTTGCCTTGAGTAATATATTTGCTTAATTGAGGTGTCCAACCTAATATTGCTATTATAACAAAAAAATGAAACAGGTCTCTCTGCTGAATGTATTGGTATCTACGAAACAGGTGGAAAAAAATCTGAAAACTGTGATTTATGGCAACAGCAATTAAATGCTAAGTCTATAGTATTTTTTTTAATAAAAAACAATAAAAAAGATCCCAAAACAGTCAACAAGTTTGCCCAAGATTTAATTTGAATTTTTACGATTCTTGATATTTAATCAAGATAAACTAATTAATTAAAATACTTATACACATTTAGAAAAAGTTAACCCAAGTAAATGTTATACCGGTTTTTGACTCTTTTGAATAAAATGAATTATAAAAACAACGATATATAAAAATTAATTAAAAGTTTATGTCCCATAAAAGACGTGATTGCAGCGCTTATGAACTTAACTTTTGAACCATAACAAGCAGACACTTAAATTATTTTAAAACAAGTAATAACAATTAAAAATTAAATGGGCCCCATAAATGTGATAAAATTAAAATCTTTTACTTCTAAACTTGAATATTGAACATAGAACGAAACTTTACTTGTGAGAGTTCGACTCGTACTTGATATAACCTTGAGTTCATTAAAATAAATTCTTTACTTTTTTTAAATTTTTTCCACAGTAATTAATTTTTGTTTTAGCTAAATTTTTGGTAGTCTATACATATAATAAAATAGTAACTAATTTCCGTCTGTCTGTCTGCTTTTCATTTCTGTTCGCATCACGTAAAAACTACTGGATGGATTTTAAAAAAAATTTGTGAGGAGGTATCGTAACCCCAATATAGGATACTTTTTTTCCGCAAAAATATCTCATTTCCAAGAGAAAGTGGAAAAAGCAATAAAAAACGCAATTACCTGTTTAAAGACACTAATATTTTTGGTTTAAAACTAGGATTTTTCAACACGGCTATTTATTCAACTCACCTTTTTGTTTTTGAAAGTGGGATACTTTAAGAAACTACTGCGCGACAGATGGCGCCAGTTGATTAAAATTTGTATTTAATTTGTATTTTTACTTTGTGGAATTACATTGTTAGTAAAATATTTTAAACACCTGTATATAGGTTTACAATAATTTTTTGAATTTCAGAATTTTTTATAAATTTTAAAATTTTATCCATTTACTTTATATAAAGTAAATACATAAATAGATAACAAATAGATGGCCAACTCTCCAAATGTCAAAAAGGCGGCTACAAAAGTCTTCACATATACGGGTACGGTGTGAATTCAACACACTTAGGGGAGTAAAATTTTTATTCAAATTTAGACACTTTTAAGCGATACTTCATTGCACTTTCCAAATATTTAAACAATTTTGAATTTTTGCACAAAAAATTATGTAACAATTTATTGTATTTTAAATTTTTTAATACTAAATAAATTAAATTTTGTTGACATTTGTTTGGTGAAATTTATTTCTACACAGTATTGTATTTTTTGGTCTTTTAGGGGATGAAAATTTTCAAATCAATATAATAAATATTTAAAATTTGCATTCAATCTAACGTTTTTCGCATATAAATATATTAGAAAAATACAAAATTCATATTTTTATTAATAAGCAAAAGAATTGTTTAATTTTAACATCTAAAATTGAATGTAAAAAAATATGCTGTTTTTACAAAATATTTTATACAACTATGTACAGTTTAGGTGCTGTTGGGAATTTTTTTTTAAACCAACACTTATACAATTTTGCCTACCAATACATTCTTAGACTTCGTTTTTTTGACAAGAGACTTAGGTTTTTGACGTTTCAGTTGAATATCTATGTATTATCTATGACATAAACCATAACTGAAGCACTCTAAAAGTAAGAGTCTTTAAATTGGTGTGGAATACTTTTAAAGCAAAATTGAGCAAAATATTGTCAGGACGCCCACGACGTGGCGGGCACTGCTAATATAATATAAAAGGATAGGGTTTATAAATGTAAAATAATTTCAAAAAAAGCTATTTAAGTTATGAAACATAATAAACAATTCAAAAATTATCATATCCTATTTCTTTATATAGCAAAATTATTGCAATTAAACCTATCTCATAGATAGATACGAAGAATCTTGACGTCGGATGCGATCCAGAAAATGCATTATATTCTGCTAGTGTCTAATTTTTCTGTATCTTTTTATAATAAAGAACTTAAGCCAGTATAAATATTTATTTTTATTTTTTTTTATTCATTCATTTATTCAAGAACCTAGCCATAAGGCCATAAGCGGGCTTTTATACTACTATTTTAATAACTATTAAAAAAACCATAAAGAACTTAAAATAGATTCAACCATAAAAATACATTAAAATTGCTTCATTTCAAAAAGTCATATACATATATAAAAATTAATCAAAAAAATCATTACAATCAGTAAAAAGAAATTATATTAGCAAAATTAAATAACTTTCAAATTTTTTGTATGTAAATTGATAAGATTCTTCCCAAAATCCAATAAAGCCAATGAAACAAAAACCCAAACCCTAAAAGTACAAAAAATTTGCCTTTTATTATTAGCTATCAGGACAAAAAACCCAAAAGGTCTATTTTTATACGTGCCAACAGAGCAATAAAACAATCTTAAAGAAGTCGGAAAATTATTAAATTCTCTTGCTACTCTTACAGTGAACGAACGCTCCAATATAGAAGACAACAGCGCAGTAATCAGCTGTATATTTCTTTGAGATCTACAAAACCTAAATAAATCAACTAGATACATCGGTACACTAGATACATCGGTACACTAGATACATCGGTACACTAATAAAATTATAGATTTAAAAAAATCAGCAAAAATTTCATTATATAAAATGAGACGTGTTGTCGTATTTTTAATGAGTGGAGATACCTGATGACTCTATTAAAAGCCAGTCTTATCCTTTTAAAAATAAAATCTAAGGTGCCTGAATATACTTCCAGTGCTTATAAAAACATTGGCATAAGTAATGCGTGTACAATGTGTCTATTAACATGAAAGGGAAATACCAAGTCTAAGCAATATAACTTACGCAAAGTGAAATTTACTTTGGAAAGAAGAGAGCTAACATGGCTTTCAAAATTAAGTTTCCTATCAATAATAAGACCAAGGCATTTAATCAATTCGAACATCGCACAGTGTCGTGACTTCATATAACGAGTGGCCATAAATAGAAAAAGTTATTGTAAAGAGCGGAAATTTGGCACATATATTTTGGTTGGCAAAACGTAACAAAATTTAAAATTAAAAAATAAAATCGGAGCAAGAATTCGTGTCCTTCCCGTTTATCCTGAAATTTATAAGTGTCATAAAAGTTAGTAAAATTTCTAACTGTATGAAATTTTTTTATAGTAATTGGATTGGATGTGATATTTTTAATGATTAGACCAAATTTGATTCAATTCAGATAAGGCCCAAGTTAGGCTAAAAAATATATTTTTACAAAAAATAAAAAAAAAATTAAAAGTTGAATTAAATTTTTTTAATTAATTTCGAAGACAAGACTTATATTTTTTCAATAAGATGAATGGACGCCCTCACCTTCAATATATCCTTAAACTTAAGTATATACATATTTTTTGCCTATTTTTTCGGATCCATCGAAGCTGACTATTTTTTTTAAGTACGTATTTTGGCTAAAAACTTCACAATTTTTTTTACAGTGTTGTTATACATATTTGAATTTTAGAATTTTTACATTGTTTCTGCTACATTTCTGTATAAAACAAATATAATTGCATGCATTTTTATTGAAAAATGAATTCTTGATATTTATTTTTCTAAACACATTTTTTGTTACTTAAAAATTGTAAAAAAAAAAAATTATCAAAATAATTGGACTTTAAAGCCGTGTAATTTTTTATATGTATAACGCACATGAAAAACCAAACCACCTCTGAAATCGTGGGAATCCCATATATATTTTATTGATAAATTTGAAAGTTTTTTTTTTTGATTTTTTTTTACACTAGACAGTTTACATTGCGACACTAAAAAATAACAATAATTTGAATTGGCGCACTTAAGCGCAGCCTAATTTTTATTTTTATAAATTAACATACTTTTTGTTATAAAATGAAAAAAAAAGTATCCCGGTAATACTTGAAAATTTTTTTTACTTAACTATTATACGTTTGCTTATCACAACAAGTTTTGTTTTGTTTTTTAATATCATTTTTATAATGATGCATACACTGTTATCGATATATGTAATTAAAAATACCGTTTATATACTTAAAACATAATACAAGACAACTAATCTTGTACAAATTTGGTTTGTTTGCCAACTAAATTCAATTATTTAACCCTACGAAGTACATGCTCATTATTATTCCTTTTTTATACAAAATTGCAGTTAATTCAAACCACGATTTTGAAGAGCCATATCTTTGAAAAAAATTATTATTTTAATCTATTTTTTTACGCTTATTAGTAAAAGTGTCTTTTATTAAATGCCAATAGCCATTTATTTTAATTTCCATAATTCGATTTTTCTATATAGGGCCACTGTGCATCGTTCAACAATATAGAAAAATGCTCGGATCCACTTGCATCAAAAAACATAGCCTTAGTCTTCATTGCATTAATAATAAGTCCATTGTTAGACATCCAATCTTGCAACAAACCAACAGAAAAATCCAAGGTACCATTAAACAATAGCTGAACATCATCCGCATAAAAGAATGGCTTACACACGCTACTGGATAATGTCTAAAAAGATCATTAAGAAACAAAATAAACAGCAAGGGTCCAAGCACAGAATCTTGGCGTACACCATTCAAGACTGGAAGCAGCCATGATAGTACACATACTGTTTTCTATCTACAGGATAAGACGATGTCAATCTACACGCAGCTCTTGAAAAGCCATAAATTCTGTACTCTGTAATACTCTGTAATACTCTGTATTAACCAAAATAGAATGACTAATCCTGTCAAAGGCTTTCGACAAGTCCAAGGAAAGCCTAATCTCCTAATATTATCAGTAAGACCAATTAGCAAAGAAGTTGCACCCCTATTGCATCTAAACCCTGACTGACAATCATGTAATTGTTTCTTTCTATCAATATGTTTTACCAGCTGCATTTTACTAAGGTGTTCAACCATCTTCGACAGAATTGGAAGAATAGAAATTGAACGAAAATCATCCATGCCAACTACCTTACTGCACTTCCTTATGGGAACAATTTTTGCAATCTTCCCCTGCAATGGGAAACAACAAGTTGTGAATATACAATTTACCAAGTGCAATATAATATAATACATATTAATAAATTTTTATTTTATATTAAACATTTTTGTTTTTATTTTAATTTTTATTGAATAACTAGCTATCCCAGGCACGCTTCGCTACACCATAAATAATTCTTTCAAAAAAACCGACTACAAAACAAAGATATGTGCTTCAATTCTTAACTAAAAATAAAAAAAGGAAGTAATCTGTAAGAAATAGTACTCAATTCAAATACTTTTATACTTGTTGCTCTAACGGACATAGTAATATACGTTCTGTACATTCAAATGTCTATCCATAACGGTTAAGCAGATAAAGACATATACAACAGATTACGTCAGATATGAGGACACCCTTTATTTTTTTACACTTATTATTACTGACACAGTAATAAAAAGTAACGGTTCCAAAGATATGGCCATATAGCTTAAACAATATCACCTAGGGGACACCCTTTAATGTGCAATTTTAAATGAAACATTTATTTTAAAGGAAAGATTCTTTGTAAATTTCAAATGTCCGTATAAAACGGTTCAAAAGTTTGGCCGTATGCATCAATTAACAGCAACTATTGAGGCACCCTTTAAAATTTTAAATATTTATAAATGTTATTATACGGGACATAGTAGTGGAGATTCTGTCTAATTTTCAAGTGTTTGTCTATAACGGTTCAAAAGATAAGGCTAGATAGGTAAAATATTATCAATTAAGGGGACACCCTTTAGTTTCCAAATTTAAATTATATACTTGATGTTATAAAGGACTTAGATATACAGGTTCTTTGTAAATTTCAACCGTCTCTCTGTTACGGTTCAAAAGTTTTGCAATATACATCAAATTACATCAACTATTGGGACACCATTTAACTTCTAATAATAAATATTTAATTTCTGGTTATAAATATTGGACTTTCTGTCCAATTTTCAAGTGATTGTCTAGAATGGTTCAAATGGTTTATATATTTAAATTGATGTCACATATGGGGACACCCTTTAATCTTTAACTTTATTTTTTTTATTAATTTCTGTTATTGGCAGCTATAGTGATATGCAGTTTTTTAAAATTTTAAATATTAAAAAATTTTAAATTTTAATTTATGGTTCATAATACACGTAAAAAACACGTATGTTGTATGGGGACACCCTTTAATTTTCAAAATTCTGAACTTCTTTTAAAATGGGACCAATCTGTAAGCATTTCCTTTCTAATAAAGAAAAAATTTTTGAAATCGGTTCAGAAATGACTGAGTTCTGTGGGCACAAACATAATAAAAAGCAACATTCAGACGAATAGATAACCTCCTTATTTTTTTGAAGTCGGTTAATTATTTTTTTGAAGTCGGTTAAAAATATAACTGTATGGCCAACCCTTAACTCAAAAACGCACGCTACTCTCACGATAAAATCTGTTATTTGCTAGACTATCCGTATTAACACGACTCTACATATTATAAATATCTAGGTACACAATTTTAATTTTTTAACTTTATATGGGAGGTGCCTCGCCTACAGTCTTAAATCATACTTTATTTTTTGTAGACTGTACACATTGGTATCAGAGTTACTTGTGCAAAGATCTAAGTCTCTACCTATTGTAGGTATTTAGGTACAAGATAATAATTTTTTAACTTTGTATGGAAGGTACCGCGCACGCTGTCCCAATTCAAACTGTGTTTTGTTAAACACATCAGTATGAGGGTTACTTGTGCTAAATTTTATGATCCTACCTATTGTAGTTTTCTAGGTGGATTATAATAATTTTTTGCTGTGTATGTGAGGTACCACATCCACCGCCCCACTGCAGTCTGAGTTTTGTTAAACTATGCAGATTCTGCAAAGTCTCAAGGCTTTTCCTATTTAGGTAGATGATAATAATTGTTCGCTTTGTATGGGATATACCACGCCCACTATTCCAATTCATGCTGTGTTTTGCGAAACCATGTAAATTATTATAGAGGTAACTGGCGCAAAATTTCAAAGATCTACCTATTATAGTTCTTTACCTTAAAAAAGTGGGCGTGGCCAATTTTTCTTTCCGTAAAAACCTAAGATGGGTTATTATGAAGATTTAGAAAAAAAAAAAATTGGCCAAATCTGTGCAGCCGTTGTTAAGTGATGCGATTACCAACGAACGACAATTGATTTTATTTACATACTAGCTGTGCCCGCCACGTCGTGGTCGTCCTGATAATATTTTGCTCGATTTTGCTTTAAAAGTATTCCACACCTATTGTCAGACTTACTTATATGCAACTAAACTAAGAAGAATCTAACAATAACAGAATTTTATAGCCGCACTCAAGTCGTAGTATTCTTACCAAAAAAAAATTAACGCTAAATAATAAAAATAATGTAATCACGTAACTACCTAAGTATGTATTTTACAAAATAACCTAATTATACAACGCGTATGCGAATTAAAACACCTACACATTTTATTCAATTGGCTATTTAGCATATATTTTTTGCGCCATCTGTGTTTAAATATCAAAATTAAAGGTGCCGTGCCGTACTAAGTAGTTAAAACTAGCTGTGTTTTAAAATATACAACTCTCAAAAATTAAACGTTGCGGTGCTGTACTCAGCAGTACTTAGTTCCTCCTTAAGATATGCTACATATCAGTTTATGTATTTTCTTACTTTATAAAAAATTAAGTATTCATATCCGGTTAGTTTAACTGCGTACTTTCTCTTGGAAAAAATACATTTTTGCGGAAAAAAGGTATCCTATATTGGGACCAGGATACTTAGGTACCTCCTCACAAAATTCTGTTAAAATTTATCCAGTAGTTTTTACGTGATGTGGATGTAAATGAAAAGCAGACAGACAGACGGCAATGAGTTACTAATTTATTATATGTATAGTAATAGACTATTAACTACAAAAACATTTGCTGGGTTATTGTTGCAACTTAAATATCTACTTTCGTTTGGTTACCTCTTTGTAGTTTAATAAAATAATGCTAAACTTCCTGTTACTTCTTTGATTCACAAGAATTGTTTATTTTATGCTCTCACTAGTAAAACCTAACTTTGCGTTACTTTAATTCACAAGAATGGCTTATTTTGCTCGTATGCTTATGCCATACTTCTTTATAACAGCAAAATTTATTTGATTTTAAGGTAAAGTTTAGGAAATAAATCAATTAAGTTTCAATTGTTCAAAAATAAAGAAGTCGCAACTCATAAGCTGTGCAAATAAGAAATACGAAGTAAAAATCTGTTTTAAACTTTAATCATATTAACTCACATACATATATACTCGTACATAGATAGATATATCTGTCAACAATTTTTTTAAGATTTATTGATCGAACTTTTACTGTGTATTATCTTGAGGTAAATATTGTTTTTATTTGCCTCAGAAGAAACAACATTTTTTTATCATAAAAGTTTCCGTCTGTTGATTAAAACAAATTGATAAAAATTATAAACATCTAAAACTACTGTATAAAATTTCATTAACACGGTATAACAGGTGTTTGAAAAGCTTATCAACTATAATACTTGTTTCAAGTGTTATGAGCCAGTAACTATAAAAATATTGTAAATTTTAAATTCTTTAAATATTTTTTGTTAAAATTTGCGTTATTTGTCTGTTTTTAACATTTAACAATATTTTCGGCGACATTAAGTGTTAATTTTAGCTGTGCCCGCCACGTCGTGGGCGTCCTTACAATATTTTGCTCAGTTTTGCTTTGAAAGTATTCCACACCAATTGAAAGACTTTAACTTTTATAATGATTCAGTTATGGTTTATGTATTTAATTTATATAAAGGTACCTATCCCTCGATAAAATTCTAAAATTATAAAAAATTCTAAGATTCTTAACATTATTGTAAACCTCTGTGAGTGGTGTTTAAAATATTTTAATAACACAGTGCAATACGGACACCACTACGTGATAAAAGACCAAAAAAAAAAAAAAAGACCCCTGTCTCCCAGTTTTGCCCAAAGTTCTCCAGGTTTTTTTATGGGCCCTCAAAGATGTGGGGCCTCGATGTCATTTTTGCAAAAAATGATCATTTACTCAAGCTCATATTTTGCAAACCGTTTGAAATTTTGATATACTCTCTGAGGCAAAGTTGTAGCTCTTGTCATAAAGAGCTACATATAAATTGTGAACATATAAAATCGAAAAACTTCATCTTCAAGGTCAAAATCGCAAAAAACTTTGAAAAATTCAATTTTTTTTCCCTTTTTTCCCCTGTTCAGGTCCATAGGTAGCAAACCGGTCAAAATTCAAGGAAACAATCAACTACAAAAATTAACCTAAGATCTCAATAAACAACTTTCTAGAACATATGAACATCCTAGGAATGATTCTTAACACCCTTTAGGTAGCGCTAAGGTAGCCGCAAAAGTGAAAAATTTTTGCGGCAACCTAAACGCTACCTAAGGTAAAAAAAGGGTAAAAAAATTGAATTTTTTAAAGTTTTATGCATTTTCGACCTTGAAGATGAAGTTTTTTTGATTTTATATGTTTGCAATTTTTGTTCTCTATGACAAGAGCTACAACTTTGCTTTAGAGAGTATATCAAAATTTCAAAGGGTTTGCAAAATATGAGCTTGAGTAAATGATCATTTTTTGCAAAAATGACATCGAGGCCCCACATCTTTGAGGGCCCATTAAAAAAAACTGGAGGACTTTGGGCAAAACTGGGAAACAGGGGCCTTTTTTTGGTCTTTTATCACATAGTGGTGTCCGTATATGGTTATTTTGCCATGACTTAAAAAATTACACAATGTGTAACAATGTAATTCCACAAAGTAGAAATAAAATTTTAACCAACTGGCGCTATCTGTTGCGTAATAGTTTCCCAAATATCCACCTTCTAAAAATAAAAAGGTGTGTGGTGAAAATGTAACCGTGTTGAAAATATCCCAGTTTTAAACCGAAAATTTTAGCACCTTTAATCCGGAAATTGCATTTTTGACTGCTTTTTCTCCACTTTCTCTTGGTAATAAAATATTTTTGAGAAAAAAAAAGTATCCTATATTAGGATAAGAATACTAAGGTACATTCTCACAAAGTTTTGTTAAAATCGATCCAGTAGTTTTTACATGATGTGAACACAAACAATGAAGGACAGACAGACAGAAATGAGTTACTATTTTATTAGATGTATAGATAAAGTAACACACGCATTCTGTGGTCCGAATTTTTTAAATCCGCTTTTATACACTTTGTTGTACAGTGCTACTTAATCAACTTTAGCAATATCAGATTAAATTTTTGGATTCTCTTTTAGGCAGAATTTTATCTACAAAGTGTTGTATTTCAACAAAGACATCGGTTTATATAAATCTTTTTTAAATTCTAATCTTATCAAAAATTAAAAACGAATAATATCTGAAGTGTAAATATTTTTTTTTTTTTTTTTTTTTGATTTGACATACATACATACTTTTGTGAGTAATCGCTTGAACAAACATCAATATTTAACGATAAATACGGATCATAAAAAATGGAATATACTAAAGAATGTTAGAAAAAAAGTTACCTAAGCTCTGTATATTCTAATTTTTTAAATAAAGAGTTTGTCAGTGCAGACACTAAGTCCTTCTTTACAATATTGAGTTTTGTTACGATTGCTAAATTTAAGATCGAAGGCCGCCTTTCCGCAAAATTAGCTACAGTGTAGCGATATTTTTTGGAAGTACAATAGTTAAACAATATTTTACTTCTCATCTTGCAATTAAGTTTTTTTATTCTCTTCAAATAAAAAGATTTCTCAAGGCCGGCAAAATAATGTTGCAATGATGACTCTATGTTATCATGGAAACATTATAAGTCTCCGCCCAAAATTCTTTCAAATTCGGAAATACAAAAAATAGTCATATGGGATTAAAACCTAAGTTGATTCATGCAATTCATGTGCCCCTCGTGTATTGTATTTCAAAGTCATCGATGTAAATGAAACTGTCTTCATCCCGAAAATTGTATGGCCACTTCGTTGGGAGAGCTTTTAGAATCCCTGGAGGAAACCAACCCAATTGCACAATCAGGCTTTTTATTGTGGAGTGCATGTAGAAACCTTCTGCCCCCTTTGCAAAGTGAGGCAGAATGAAAATATTTTGGAAATAACTCAGACATTTGTAAAAGGCTTGGCCGATTGATCGAAAATTTGACATGAGCATTACAGAGGAGTATCTTATTACTGGTAAAAACAAGTAACATGATGTTATTTGAAATCAAATATTGCGGTATATACCTTGATCGCAGCGTTACTAGAATAGGCCTTATAGAATTAAAGTTAACACAAATAAAGTGAAAAGCAGTAGCTTTAGACTGACTTGATGGCAAAAACACTACCCTCTGTTTATGTTACAAACTTTTATTATACAAATCGATCTTAAAACTTAGAACAAAAATCACAGACGTGACAATAAGATTAAAGCAGAACTAGCTAAACATACACTAAGGTGATTAAAGAAACTTGAAGCGCATCCCGTATCGTCCAAATGATCATGGTTATTTTCGACTTAAAAGAAGAGATATTGAAATTTCTCGTCCGATAATCAGAGAAATGACTCCATATTTTAACATAATTTTTTTGTGTAGCTCTTGGTTGGACTTTTAGAGTATTGAGTACTTATTGCTAACTTATATACGCGTACGATGAAGATACAATAAATAAAAAATTGATCGCGCTCCTGCTGAACCCAAAAATTGTTTTACAAAAAGCGTGATTAGGGAATGTCTTGAATTAAGGGTATACCTTAATATCGGGTCGCTTATCATCAATATTGCTTTATATTATAGATTATAGATTAAAGATTAAATTCTAAATTACTTTCATGCAAACAAAAGAAAAAAAATTAATCGATAATATGTGTTTTTTTTTACTAAATATGCACTTTTAATCAAACAAAAGTAAAATTACTTTTTAAACGTTGTGCAAGTTTTCTTAGTCGAATTTAGCTGATGCAATCAAAAACACTAAAATTGAAAATAAAATCTTTTAAAATCTTAATAGATTTAAAACATATTTGTATATTAATATAAAGTTACTTGCAGATACTGTTAACTTTTAAAACGCTCATTCGAATATGTGTTTCAGATGTTGTAGTGCTAAACAACAAAAAATATGGATTTTCAGCATCGGCAGTTTATTATTGATTTTAGGAATTGTGCTTATAACAGCCTGGCCCACCATATCTGTGCAAATAGTAAATTCGGTAGGAGATTTTTTTTAAGACAAATAAAAATAAATATTAATAATTTTCTTACAGATGCTACCTCTATCTCCAACGTCCAAAAATTTTCCAAAATGGGTCGTAACACCCATACCTTTGTATTTAAACTTTTACATGTTCAATTGGACAAATCCTCATTTGGCTAACGATTCTAGTGTCAAGCCAAATTTTGAAGAACTCGGTCCATATGTATTTCGAGAAGTTAAAGTCAAAGAAGATTTAATGTGGGACAATGATAGAAATTTAGTCACGTACTATGGACGCCGTACTTGGTATTTTCAAGAATCCAAATCAAATGGCAGTTTAGAAGACATGATTACGGCACCACATTTGCCGACTGTGGTAAGTTGAAGTATTGAAAGACAAACATATTAAAAAATTATTGTTTTGTTGTAAATGTACATAAAGGGTGTTTTTTTATAGAGGTATAGAACTTTAAGTTGCAATAAAACAACGATGGATTATTCGATTGACATGCATTTTATTTATCCGAAAGATAATCTTGTGGCGTTACATTTTAAATATGATTTCTGGCATATGACCGCCACGGCTGGCACTGATGTAGTCCAATCTGGACGTCCAATTAATTGTGCGATAGAAAAAATTCGTGTGACGTCATGACCAGTTAGTAATAGTGTTTGCAGCTTGTTAAAACGTGCTTGTATAAGTTTACCCACGTTTCACATCCGCAAATCAGGACAGGTTTAATGCAGTATTAAAAACTTTGATTTACATCTGTGAGAGTTCATTTTATATCCTTATTTCTCAGCGATTGTGTCATTTCGGGATTGGTTGTTAAAATTTTTGAAGTTGAATCTGATGCATTTGGATTCGATGTAGCAGATCTTAAATATCAAAAACTGTTAACAAATTGGATTATGGTGTTATCGAGGGTTAGATTGTAATGGCTGTTGATTAACATAAGTTTCGTGTTTTTATACCCTTCACACTGGTGGAAAGGGTATATACATATAAGTTTGTCATTCCGTGTGTAATTTCTACAATATTTATTTCCGACCCCATAAAATATATGAATATATAATCTGAATCCTTATACATGGAGAAGTGTGTCCGTCTGTCCGTATTGACGTTGAAATGTCGTTTACCAACGCACCACCTGTTATAAGGTGTTGTTAAGGAGCGATAGTCAATCTACGACTATTCTGGTGGTTATATGACTGTGTTCAATAATGAAATGCCTCCCTAGGCTGCATTTCTGCAAGTCTCCTTTCTCGGCCAGGGTAATTGCCAGACTTTCATTCCAGCTGGCTAAAATTCACCAAGTTATTAGTTTATTTGCTGAGCACATCTAATCGAATTTCAAGAAATTTTGTGGCATGTTTTCAGAGTCGGCTAATTTGTTTGGCTTTAACTTTTTAATTGCTGCCACTCTTTCTCTGTGATTTGGTAGAGAGTCTGTTATTTATACCTGTCTAGAGAGCGATCTAATATCTTCGGTTGTGTTGTTATTGTAGACAACTGCTGTGCTGTTCAACTCGAAGATTTTGGACGGGTTCAATTGGTCAAACAGTAAAGCAGTACTGTTTGTTCTAAGTTGTTCACATACTGCAGCTATACTTTGTAGCCGCGTCGAAAGTTATTTTGACCTGCAGCTTCTTCTAGGTGAGTCAGGATTAACCTCCTTTGTCTGCTCTTAATTTAAGTTTGGCATGTTTTTCTCGTAGTTCTCCTGTTTCGGTGGGCGGATCGATGATGTTTATCGTGTTATATGTACCATTTTAATATGCGACACTGTTGACTTTTACGGCGGATCTTCTTTATTAAGCTTTTGGTATAGTACTTCGTTAACTTTCTCCCTTGAAATGTCCATAGGGGTACAGCGTAGAATAAAGGACAAGACAGTTTTTACTCTCGCCCATATACAATAATAAGGAGATTATTCGAATATAATTTTAAAACTCTACCAATTATAGTTTCTAAGTTATATAATGATAAGTATGTACTTGTAATGGAGGGCTGGCTATGCACATTAATAACGCGTTTACTCGTGCAAAATTTCAAGACTACTTGTTATAGTTTGAAAGTTACACTATAATGAATATAAACTCTTTATAAGAGTTAGAGTTCACTCTTTCAATGCAGCTAATTATACCCTTCACCACAAATGAAAGGGTATAAGTATATAAGTTTATCATTCCGTGTGTAATTTCTGCAATCTTCATATCCGACCTGATAAGGATATATATATTCTGAATTCTTGTACATATAAAAGTTGATTAAGCGATGTTCGGGGCACCAGAAGAGATACAGAAGACTTAAGCCCACCAATCTCAATCTGCCAGAATTAGTTTCGAAAATCTTTGGATTGCAATTCAACAACATTAGGTCATTCTTTGGAGGCTTTAGGCAAAAAACCAAGCCCACCTATATATTTTCAAGTTTTTTTGGGTTGTAATTATTCTCTTTTGCTTTTTTTCGTTAAATAAATCTTAGACCATGACAGGTAGATCACAAGGAGTATATACAGATCTTGGGGGGATCAATAACCCACTGCCGGTGGGGGCCGATTTTGTTTTTATTTTTCGGTTAGTAAGGATTTTCTGCTTTGATTTGTATTAAAGGCCTTTATAGAAAGCAATATATATAGATTAAGACAACAGACTCATAGGATGCCCACTGGTAAATAGGAGCAGTTAAAAGGCACATGATGGTCAATATGGGGAAATTTTTTTTTGGAATTTTTTTTGCTTAGTCTACAAAAAAAAAATTACAACAATTTAAAAAAAAAATTTACAAATATTATCAAAAAAACTATCAAAAAATATTTAAAAAAAATTTTCCTAAAACAATTAAAAAAAAATTTTAAAAAAAATTTGAAAAATTTTTTTGCAAAAATGTTTAAAAAAAATTTTACAAAAAATTAAAAAAAAAAAATTCAAAGAGACATAAGAGGGTAACACAACATCTAGCATTGCTATGGTGAAGGGTATATAAGGTTCATTATAGCCGAAAATAGCACTTTCACTTGTTTTATGCTCGACTAGACGTTTTAATATAGCTTTCTCTTACGGAAGTTTAAGGCTCTACCAGAGAACGAAATTTTCATTATATAAAATTTGTTTAAGATAAATTCGTATAATAAGTGCTATCATATAACTCGAGGGTGATAACTCTGATAATGTTAATGACATTAAAAGATTTCTAGTTTCATAATACACTTTAGTATCAGAAAAAACTAAAACCTTAGCAAAAGACATCAGTGATCATCCGAACTCATTATAATTGTAAAAAATGGCTCTTCTAAACACAGATTAGAAACCGCCTATTGTCACTAGCAGATAAAAGAAATGGAGTTTCTTTGCCTACATTTTGATCTTCTTTTGCAAAGAGATAAATAATTTTTAAATTTATTAATATTTTTCTGATTAAAATGAATCATATTAACAAATTAGGCATTGTTTGTTTATAATTTTATTTCAGGGTGGCGCAAAAATCTTCAAGAAACTGCACCCCATACTGCTTAAAATTATTAATTATACTCTCAATCGTGAAGGCGGTAAACTTGCCAAGACACAAAGTGTCAGAAACTGGTTATTTGATGGCTTTTACGATGACATAATGGATTTTGTTACCCGTCTACATTCACCAATTTTAGCCGTAAAGGAAAATCATTTTGCTTATTTTAACAAACGTAACGGCAGCAAAGAAGCCGAAGGAACTTTCACCATACACACAGGACAAAATAACTTAGAGCAAATGGGTGACTTAAAATATTGGAACAATTTAAATCGCACAAAATATTGGGAAGGAGAATGCGGTCGCGTTAATGGTAGTACCGGTGAATTATGGGCTCCTGCCAAGAAATGGCATGATCCTGTAAGCGTTTTTTTCTCAGATGTTTACAGGTACCTTAATTTGTATCCACAGACTAATGAAAGCTATCGTGGTGTTCAGGCGAGAAGATATACATCCACCGAAATGACATTCGATAATGGTAATAAGGCTGCAGATACGAAATGTTTTTGTGTAAAAGGAAGAGAGTGTCCTAAAAACGGGGTGATTGATTTTTCCCCTGCTGCTTTTGGAGCGCCATTATATCTATCACATCCGCACTTTTATATGGCCGATCCCCTATATCGTGAAAACACAACAGGCCTCAACCCCAATCCAGAGAAACACGGCATTTATTTAGTTTTGGAACCGCAATTAGGTATACCCTTAGATATTGATGGCCGACTTCTGATAAGCGCTTTAGTGGAACGAGATGACCGCTTAGAGTAAGTTGGCCGTTTTGGTAAAACGCAACCTTAATTCAAATAAAATAAATAATTTGCTTTGAAAACAAAAATGAGTTTTGCTCCAAAAAAAAAAAAATTAATTTTTTCGACAACTAAATGTATTTTCTCCATTTTTGCCTAATGTGATCGTTCCTTTACGATTGTGATTATGATCACTAAACTTGTTTTAATTTTTGTATTCATTATTTTATTTAGTTTGTTTAAAGACTTGGCTTGGAATTTCTATGCGCCTTTGTTTTGGGCCCAAATTCAAACATCAATAACCGATGATCTTTTAAAGGTAGTTAAGGTAAGTTTGGAAAATAAGTCATTGTTAATCTTAAGTAAATGTGAAATTAGTAAACATAGTGAGTGAGAGAGTGAGTCAATCTCAATATGTCTGTTTAGCTGATTTTTTGTAGCTTCCTTTGGACTTTATAAAGAATTTAATTACTGTCATTGCTAATACAGTCCTCACCGGGAATTGCAAACATTTGAATTCATTTATCGTATCACTCGTTATTATTTGGATTTGTTTTATTAAAATAGATTATTCTTTGTATGATCTTTTTAGTACCGTTACTACGATGGGATTTTGCTTTAATTACTTTACTGTCACTTGCTTGTTATATACGACTTTCTACTAAAGAATATGAGGTGTCAATTAGTTAAGTTAATAACATTGTTTCGACCACTAACAGAACCCGCAGTTTTTTGCAAGGCTCTAAGTTAGGTTTTAAGCCGTCGGCTGTTGCGAACGGCTACATGCTTCTAGTAAGGTTTTATATCTTCCAGGAGGCTGGGTAATGTAAGTCAGGAAAATTCTGGATACCTATCGACCTCCCACTTTAATATAGACGTGTACATATAGAACTCTTTGTGAGTGGACATCTTTTCTCCCTTATGGGACCGTCATGAATTCCTATTATAATAAAATCAAATAGGACTATGAGAGTCCGAAAAGGATGAACAAGAAAACCTCGAAAAAGGTTACCCTCTGAAGGAACTCCAATTTTATTTACCAATGGCGCTGGACGGGTTAATCTTTAAAAGCATTTCTGCGGCAATAGCCGGTCAGCGGGAACTCCAAAAAAGTAGCTTGACTATAATCAGGGGGTGTGAAGCTGAATAACTGCATTAGTGATAAATCATGGAAACTTCCAGTATTGTTTGTGAATGTGCAGCAATAACTAGTATAAGGTTTAGAACCACGTCCATATACATAATAAATAAGTATGCTATTGGGGACTTCAGCCTTAGAAATAAAGACTATGTGATGAGAAAGAAGGTCGCCAGTCCACATTCTGAAATCAGTACAATCGACAGTAAACTATAAACAAACCCTGTTTTAAAAATAAGAAATTTTAATGGGTTTAAACTTTTTAAGTGACCTAAAGTGAAGCCTAAGTCCACAACTTAAGCTCGACTACAACCTTCTATATCGAATTAAATGTTCAATGTAATTATTCATTTAGAAACTACAATTCTGCGTACCATTTAAAACAATAATTTACTTAACAAATATTTATTGAGATTTAATTTATTGTTCTTTATGTTTCTCTCTCTCTCTCTCTCTATTTTCAGTTCACTTTAAATTTGCCGCAAATTGGGCAATATTGTGGCATTGCACTTACCATCATTGGTGCTATAACCATTGTCATTGGCGTGTATATGACGCTGAAACATAAATGGCATGTGTAAGCAAATGTATTTTTAAAGAGAACAAATAAAGAAAATGTCATTTTCTCATGTATATATAACATTACATATTACTGCTATTAAAAATTTTAACAAAAAACGTTTATTAAATGCAAATTTTAAGAAACTTCTTCGCATAATTTTCGCAATAAAATTAGACAAATAAATATTCAAATATTTTCTTAAATTTTTAACACATTTTTATTCTTCTCAAAGTGTTTAATTTTTCCCTTATTACAATAAAGTAAAAATCTGAAAGCGTTTTGGTTTCCCTTTTTAAAATAAAGGAAGATAAGTTATAAAAAAAAAATAAATTTAAGAAGTAAAACATCTTTAAAACTGTCAGAAGTAGTCCATATAAAGGCTGAACTAATGAAATTTACATCGGCGACATTTTTTATATCCAAGACCTGACCTATTTTTGTGGCAACGAGGCGTTAAGTTTTGAAGTTCCTCTTTAATCGTACCGCAAAAGTTTAAAGCAATCAGTCATCCTTTTAGAAACTACAGATTTATTTACATTTTTTGGCCAAATCTCCCATTGTGCAACAAATAGTAAGCACTGAAATCATTTTATTTTTTTTTTTTACATTAAGTTTCTTCTCGTCTTTTTTTAGTATCAAACGGAATACAGTTTTCCCTCTTAATTCCCATTAAAAATCATATAAAATATCTTTGTCTTATATAAATAATTTTTGCAAAAAAAAAACCAACTTCAAAACAGTTAGAAGGGCAGAGGACTTGGCCACAAAAATTCTTTTTAAATTTCAACTATCTGTCTATAACGGTTAAAAAGTTTAACCATTTACATTATAATTCCAAATATTTATACTTGTTATCACACCAGAGAAAGTAGTGGATATTCTGCCTAAGTTTTAAGTGTTTGTGTTTAACGGTTCAAAAGATAGGGCCATATAGGTCAAATTACATAATTTATGGGGACACCCTTTAGTTTCTAAATTCAAATTGTATACTTGCTATAGTGGACTTTGCAACACAAGTTTCTTGTAAATTTCAGCTGTCTGTTATAACAGTTTAAAAGTTTGGCCACATACATAGTATTACATTAACTATTGGGACACCCTTTTATTTCAAAATTCAAATTTTATACTTTTTGTTATAGCGGATTTAGCAATACAGGTTTTTTGTAAATTTCAGCGGTCTGTGTACAACTGTTCAAGAGTATGGCCATATATATCAAATTAAATGAACTATTGGAGCACCATTTAAAATTTTAAATATTTATACATTTTATTATAACGGTCATAGTAATCGACATTCTGTCAAATTTTGAAGGTTTTGCCTATAACGGTTCAAAAGATAGGCTCAAATAGGTCAAATTACGACACCTATGGGGACACCCTTTAAATTTTAAATTTATTTTTTTTATTAACTTCTGCTGTTGGGTGCTATAGCGACACGCAATTTTTTAAAATTTTAATTTCGTGCCCTTTACGGTTCTTAATACACGTAAAAAACATGTATGTTGTATGGGGACACCCTTTAATTTTTAATATAATGAACTGTTTTTAAAATGGGACCAACCTGAAAGCATAACCTTTCAAATAAAGAAAAAAATTTTAAAATCGGTTCAGAAATGGCTGAGTTCTGCGGTTACATACCGAATTCGGTTAAAAACAATAGTAACTCATTTCCATCTATCTGTCTCCTTTTCATTTGCGTTCGCATCACGTAAAAACTACTGTATGGATTTTAACATAGTTTTGTGAGGAGGTACCTAAGTATCCTGATCATAATATGGAATAATTTTTTTCCGCAAAAATTTCTTATTTCTAAATAAAGTGGAGAAAAAACAATGTAAGTACGCTTTCTGGTATAAAAGCACTGCTTAGTACGGCACCTTTAATTTTTGAAAGTGGGATATTTTGAATACAGATGGCTCTGTTTAAACTGATTAGTACGGCAGAGCTGTAAATCAATCATTTTTGTTTGATTTGAATTCGTTACGCATTATCAAATTGAATTGAATTAATTCTTTTTACACAAAAACTGAATTGAATGAAATTTGAATCAATTCAAATGAATTAGGCGGAAATGAAATCAAAATTCGTTTCCAATTCAAATGAATTTGCAAAATGAGTTGAAATTCATTTTTCAATTCAAATGAATCTGTAAAATGAATTGCAATTCATTTCCAAATCAAATGAATTGAATTGATTTTGAATTAATGGAAATGAATTAGAAAAATGTATTGCAATTCAATGAAAAAAATCAAAAATGAGTTGCAATCAATAAAATTCAAGAACAGATCTAGGGGGAATGAAAATGGAAATTTCTCCTACCAAAATGAAAATATTCAGTTTAAAAAATTAAAAGCCTTGTCCTGGATATGCGCCTAATCAAAGAAAACATGGTGTTTGGAGTTTATTTCTTCAAGAAGAACTGATTTTTATTTTAAAATACGCTAAACGACAAGACACATTTAATATTCAAGAAACAATTAATAATTTTTGAAATTTTGTGACCTACCACCCAACGACAATTATTACTAAGTACGGCACCTTTAATTTTTGAAAGTGGGATATTTTAAACACAGATGGCGCTGACAAAATATGATTTACTTACTGTCAAACAGCCAATTGAACAAAATTTGTATTTTTACTTTGTGGAATTGTTGCAAGAACTTAATAGAAACGAGCGGTTGTCTTGTCTATAATCGTGACTTTCCCAGTTTGCTAAATTTGTCTTAGGGTGCGTACAGAGTGGCCGCTTGTTGCCGAGCCGAGCCGAGCCGATTGACGCTTATTGCGAGAACTTGTTCATGTGAGAAACAAGTTTTTGTGTGCATAGTGGATGCGAGAATCAGCGCTGATATTTTATATATTACATACAATGAAATTTATGGAATGCACATTTTCTAGACAGCCACGTCCGTCATCAGCACTACCTGTATCTAATCTACTTAGGGTAGTGTTTTAGTTGTAAGCATCATCTATTTAACCAACCAAACCCAGATAAAGGAATACGAGAAAACCTGTATTCAATTATCAATCGTCAGTTGGTGAGAACGAAGTCTACCACTACCTTAAGCTTCCCTCTTGTTGAATATTTTTACTTTACTTAAGCTTGATTATAAATTTCATTAACAGTTCGACTAATAGTAATTAAAATTTTCAAAATTTTATATATTATTTATGTTTTATGTACATATGTGTGTATGCATTTGTGTTTGTTGTTCATTCGTGTGTGCGAAATTGAATTGTTCTTGATATTTTTTATTACAGTTTTTTTTTTTAATTATTTATAATTATTATAATTTTTATTATTTATTTGGTTTTTTTTTTTTGTTTAATTTTTATTTTCTTTTTAATTTTTATTATTTTTTTAAATTTTGATTGCATGTTTTATTTACTTTTTCTTTTTAATTTTTTTTAAATGTTTTCCAAACAAGTTGAAATCATAACAACAACATAACATAAACAATGTTTTCGGCGCTGAAATACGCTTTGAAACTGGCTTCTCGCATTCAATCAGCTTTGAGCACTGACCAGCTCGTCGCCCACTATGACCTGTTCGCGCTTATTTGTACTAATTTGTTTTCTCACATTGGTTCTCGCATCTTCTTCTCGCGCTTCATTCGGCGCGCCAACAATCGGCCACTCTGTACGCACCCTTAGTCATTGTTACAGAATTTCTTTAAGTAGCTCATATTCATATGTAGGTCATATTCATTTGAACCTGTACGTGAACCCCCGGGGGTTCCAATTGTCACTGCAGGAATGGCAAATGCTTTGATACGGTTCACTCGGGGAAAATAGCGGCACCAGACGCTAGGGTTCCTAGAGCCTAAATCTGGAAGTAAAGGTCTGCGATAAACATTGCGGGTCCTTTTCCGACCCGACCGGTGCTCAAAGGACTGGTACCACGGGAATCGGTGGCCCCACAGAGAGCCTATCCTCTCTGTGACCGGTTATTGGTGAGGTCCCCTTCGGGGGTACACGTAATGGTTGTGGTTTAAGATCGATTTATGTAGGTAAGGTGCAAGGTCGATCAAGTGTGCTGTTGCACTCTCAACAGACGGAGTTTGGATAGTCTCCAAACCCCTAAGCAAGAGGTTATAATGTGGATCTAGGCTTGCCTTGGAAAGGCTTGCCATATTATAAAAATTGCTACTCATTGTGACTGTATCACACACAAAAAGCGATTGGTGGCAATCATAAAGAGTTGTTATACTACACAATGGGGGCGCTAGTCTACGCCTAAGTTTCAATCGGTGGTAAGACCACCGTGAGGTTAGGCCGAGTAGGCAGGTACTCACGTTAATCTTGCTCCACAATTGAACCTGTACGTGAACGGTGATTTGTAGATAATGTAGAAAGTGTTAAACAGTGACAGCAATAGTTATTTATGCAAAGCTGAATAAAGAGGCTTTAAATTAAAATAATTTTGAAAGATTCCATTGTTGAATAAATAAACCATAACAATATTTTTAAGTCGCGTACGTGTTGTATAATTTGGTAATTTTTTGGGAATACATACTTAGGTAATTACATACTTAGGTAATTATATGATTATTGTATTATTTTTGTTATTTAGAGTTAATTTTTAAAATCTGGAAAGAATACTACGACTTAAGTGTGGCTATAAAATTCATTTCTTGTTAGTTTCTTCTTAGTTTAGTTGCATTTTTCTTTTATAGATGCTACTCTAAAAAAGTAAGAGTCTTACAATTGGTGTGGAATACTTTCAAAGCAAAATCGGGCAAAATATTGTCAGGACGCCCACAACGTGGCGGGCACAGCTAGTTTGTTAATATTTCTAAAATATATTAAGGAAATTCAATACTGCTGACCTTATTTCGCATGCAAGTAATTTCATATTTACACAGAACTATTTTTTCAACAACCACCAAATAATGGGAAACAAAATTTAATCTGACATTTTTAGATTTTAACAAAAAAAAAAACAGAACTTTAGTTTTTCTTTGAGAACAAATAGCAAAAAAAAAACAACCACCAGCAAAAATTTTAAACCACCCAAACTTCTTAACAAGTCGCTTAGAAAGCAAATTTATTATAATTAAACATGCAAACTAACGTTTTTATTAAAATTTATTTTAAAGGTGGAATGTCGTGAAACGCTGTGAGCAAACAAAAAACAAAAACGAAGGTTAAAAATAGTTTTTTGAAATTTTGTTTAACCGACGACATTTTCCAATAAAATTTTAACACGCAGTTAGTTAAAATATTCCGAAAAAAAAACTATTAAAAATTACTTCACATTATTTAAAATAAACTGAAGTACTCCACACAATTGTTTGCACCAATTAAAGGTTTTAGTTAGTTTACGATAAAAATTTAATAAAATCTCTCAAACACAATACATTTTCGAACAATATTTTACAGACCCAATAATAACATTTTCTTCAGTTTTGAATAGACATTACACAGAGTAAATAAGTAAAACTATGAGTTTAGTAGGCAAGAACATAAAAGGACAAAACAAATATTTTATAAATATTGATTTCAACATGTTCCTCTGTAATACTATTTTTAAGTATAAAAACTTAAACTGTAACCCTATTGTTTTTGCCCTCCATCATTGGAACCGTAATAGATAGACTCGAAAAATTATCACAGAAGGTGTTTTACAACAATTACTAGAAATGCACGGATGTCCCGATAGTGACACAAAACATCACTGCATCCAGAAAAACTTCCTTTTTGGTGTTCTTTAGGCTCTGATGGAACAAACTATAGATATAACTCATTTCCGTCTGTCTGTTTGCGTTCGCATCACGTAAAAACTACTGGATGGATTTTAACAAAGTATTGTGAGTAGGTACCTTAGCATCCTGATTCCAATATAGGATACTCTTTTTCCGCAAATTAGTTTTAATTCCAAGAGTAAGTGAAGAAAAAACAGTGAAAGTAGGCATTTATTTTACTAGTAAAGTAAATACCTAAACCATAACTGAACTGAACTCAACCGGATATGCCTACTGTATTTTTTATAAAGTAAATATATAAATTTTATAATTAAGTTTTAACGCTCTAGGTCAAAAATTACAATAATTGTAAATATATAAAGTGATACGCAGCATAGTTTAAGGCGGAACTAAATACGTAAGGGCCTTTAGTGTGGATTGCTTTTGAAGCAAATGGAAAAAAATATTGCAAGGTCGCTGACGAAATGGCGGGCACAGCTAGTTGGTTCCTATGTCTTTTCAAATAATGTTGCTCAGAACATGAGCGGTATAGCGACATCCCTGCTAACTTTTTCGTGGTTTAATGACAGTTATTAGTATTTTAGACACGTGGCTTTAGCAGGATGGTGCCACAGGTCACACAGCGCCTAATACAATGAGTAAAACAAAAACAGTTTAGAGAAATATTTAGGTAATGAATAATTTCAAGAAATCGACTGGCCTGTTCGATAATGTGATGTGATGTCATAAGATTATTTTCCCTGGGGATATGTAAATACCTAGGCGTAAGCAGATAAACTAGAAACGATAGAGCAGCGTTTCTCAAACAGAAGGTGGCGACCACAATTACTATTTTTACTTTAAGCGCTTGTGGCAATTAATAAAATATGTTTGCAGTCAGTTTCGGAGTGTTGTTAGCGATAGGGAAATATTATGGTGGAAAATTTCAGAAAATCAACCGCCCGCAATGGGAATTAAAATTATATATAAATATAATTAGTTTTACTTCTCTATTATTATATAATTAGTTTTACTTCTCTATTAAAAAAAAAAAAACAATTTTTTTACGAAAATCGTCTGTAGATTTGAATTAAAAGTTTATTATTTGTACAGAGTTGGTAACAATGCTTTATTTGACAACTAGTTTGGGAGCTGATAGTTGCTTTTTGTTTAGTTCGGACCTACGTATGCGCCGCCAAATTGGCGAATAAGCTGAAGCACAAATTTATATTGATATCGATTTTCCATTCAAAATTTTGTTCTGCGATCAAACCCATTTTTGGATGAATTTGTACGTGAATAAGCAGAAGTGGAGTGAGGATAATCCACACACTTTTGTCAAGACACTATTACTTCCACCGAAAATACAGTTTAATGCCCTTTATAGACTGGCGGGTTCATTCGTCCATATATCTTCAAAAACGATGACAGTCAGAATGTAACTGTCCTCATTGACAGCGGTATAGGGACATGATTAGAAAATTTTTCTTACCTCAATTAGCTGGCATTACTCTCGCTGACATGTGGCTCTAACAGGACGGAGCCACATGCCATAAAGCGCGAGCTACAATTGACTCACTTAAAGAAACTTTTGATGAAAGAATAATTTCACGTAATGGTCCAATATGTTGGCCATCATTATTTTATTTGGGGTTATGTAAAGTCACTTGTCTACGTCAGAAAACCAGAGACAATTGAATACCTGGAAAACAACACTCGAAAAGTTATTGGCAAAATGCTCCGAAAAGTTTGTGAAAATTGTTGTTCTATGCAATAAAGCCTCTTTCTTTGATGTTAAAAATATATTTCTTTATTTTACTAAGATTTAAACTTGAGTAATACTTAAAAAAAACACCCTTCAATTCTACACCCCATTTTACAGTATTAAGGAAAATTTTTAGTTCAGTGTAAGACTAAGGCCCATTATTATAACTTGACATTAGCTAGAGTTAGGATTTTATCGGAGCAATAAGTAGTTTTTCGTTACAAGGATATTGCTCATTACAATATCTTATCCTTAAAGTACGTGATAGTTAAATGTTGTATTTAGCTTACTTATAATAACGAAAAACAATTTATCGCTCCAACGAAATCCTAACATTAGCTATTGGCAAGTTATAACAATGGGCATAAGACAAATAAAACAGTCAAGTGCGAGTTAGACTTACACACGTAGCGTTCCATGCTATCATAGCATACTACTATTACTATGTTTAGTTCAACTTTAAAAATCCAAGTTGTTAATTTTTTCATGTCTTAATAGGCGTACTTTAATTTTAAAATTAAAGTTACTATTGGAACACCCTTTAAATTATAGTCTTTGTTATAGGGGCCTTGGTAATACACTTTCATTAAAAATATCAGGCTCCTACCTATTGCGGTTCAAAAAATGAGGTAATATACGTGAAAAACATGTCACTCATGGCACACCCTTTAGATATAAGTAATTGTTACAAGAGTCGAATAACAACATGTACTGTAAACATTTCAAGAGTTTACCTATTACGGTTCAAAAAATAAGGCTATTTACGTTCAAATCATCTCTCTGCCGGAACACCCTTTAATTTTGTTATTTGTTATAGCTGCCATGATTATTCTCTATCCATTAATATATCAAAAGTCTACCTATTACTATTAAAAAAATAAGTCACTATATGTGAAAAACATGTCACTGTCGGAACACCCTTTAATTTTTAGTAATTGTAATATTGGCTGTGGCAATACATCTTCTGTATAAATTGGAAGAGTCTACCTATTACGGGTAAAAAATAAGGCGATATACATGCAAATCACGTCACTGTCGGGGTCTACCTATTATGGTTCAAATCTTAGGCCATATACATGAAAATCAAGTCACTATCGAGATACGCTTTAATTTTAAGGTTTTATTTTGTATACTTGTTTAAAAAGCGAACACAGTTTTAATTACTGTCTGCAAATTTTAAGTCCTTGCCTCCTTCAGCTCAAGAAATAAAGACATAAACGTAAATAACACGTCACTTTCGGAACACCCTATAAATTTTAGTATTTGATGCTATAGCGGCCACAATTATACACCTTCTGTGAAAATCTCAAGAGTCTACCTATTATGGTTCAATACTTAGGCGATGTACATGTAAATCACGTTACTATCGGAACACCCTTTAATTTTTAGGTTTATTACTTTATACTTCTTTAAACAGTGAACTAAATTTTAATTACTGATTGTGAATTTTAAGTGTACGACCCCTACAGTTCAAGAAATAAACACATATACGTGAATAACACGTCTCTACCGTAACACCCTATAAGTTTTAGTGTTTGTTGCTATAGCGACAACAGTTATACATCTGCTATGAAAATTTGAAGACTCTACCAATTATGGTTGCAGCGATAAAAGGCGCTGACAGACAGACGGACGGACAGACGGACAGACATTTTAGCGAAAACAATAGGGTTACGTTGGTGGTACCCTTTGGGTTCGAAACCCTAAAACGATCTTTAAAATAGTAAAAATAAAATCTTAATGTTCCCTACGATCACAAGTGGAATAAATAAAGGAAAAAAATCTGTAATAAAACCCAAAAAATTAAACTCAAAGTAGTATAGAAAACAAAATAAATAAATTATAATAATCGTGTTTAACACTAGTGCTGGCAAAGTAAGGTACCGAGTATTGAGTATTTGATCACTCAAATACAATTTGAACAGAACATTTAACGACTATATCAAAACTCTTACTAACAGTGTGTTGCTATTTTGAAATAAAGAGTTTTAAGTGATAAAAATTAAGCCCATAATTATAAGAAAATATTTCTCAT
Organism: Phasia obesa; assembly: GCA_949628195.1. Taxonomy (NCBI): domain Eukaryota; kingdom Metazoa; phylum Arthropoda; class Insecta; order Diptera; family Tachinidae; genus Phasia; species Phasia obesa. The sequence continues at coordinate 55,327,888 of OX451216.1, forward strand.
TTATAAAAGGTTCACTATATGCTCAGTTTGTATGCAAATTCCTTTCCTCATCAAAAATATTTTTTTATGAATGTGACGCATGAGTGTGCATGAGTAAGTTATATAAACAATATTTATTGCAAATAAGCCTCAGTTCCGTTGACGCCTCTATGAACTATTTATACTCAACCTCTAGCTTCCTAAATAACAAGGTTTAATTTTTAAATTATAAAATTTATGTGATTTGAACACGTTAAATTTCAATTTATTTTTTACCACCGTATAACATGTTAATAACATAATGGGATTTTTTTCACAATCAGATAAATATAATTTTAAAACAAGAAAACTTTAATCAGTTAATTAATTTAATACAAAGTCTTTATTGAATGTACATAAACCTTGCATATTCAGTTTTTTTCTTTAAGCACAACTAGTCTACCCCTTAATAGCTCGCATTAGGTCCAACCTATTTCTTGTTTAGGGAAAAAGTACTTTCCATCGTAGCCGAATGAACATTGTTACGGCTTAATCTGCTCTTTGACGTTCAAAGAGGCGTTCATAAGAGGCGTTCATAATTTTGTACATATATATACATATATATATATATATATATATATATAAATATATATATATATATATATATATAAATATATATATATATATATATATATATATATATATATATATATATATATATATATATATATAAATATATATATATATATATATATATATATATATATATACTTTTTTCAATAACCTTTTTTTTTTGACAGATCACGTGTGAGTCGTGTCTCATGCCCGCATCGCTTCGCTCTGTGAGCTCTTGATAAGTTCCAAGAAGATCCGAGGTTTTCGAGGCCAATTTTGTTTAGCGATGAAGCCCATTTCCGCATTTGGGTCAAAGAGCAACCTAAAGAGATTCAAGACCTGCCACTTCATCCAGAAAAAGCAACGGTTTGGTGTAGTTTGTGGGCCCGTGGAATCATCGGTCCATATTTCGTTAAAAATGATGCCGGTGCTAACGTAACCGTCAATGGCGACCGTTATCGTGCTATGATAACCGACTATTTGATGCCTAAAATTGAAGCTCGTGACCTCGGCGACATTTGGTTTCAGCAAGACGACGCCACTTCCTACACATCGCATCAATCAATGGATTTATTGAGAGAACATTTCGATGAGCAAATACTTTCACGTTTTGGACCGGTCGATTGGCCACCAAGATCGTGTGATATCACACCGTTAGACTTTTTCCTGTGGGGATATGTAAAGTATATAGTTTATGCGGATAAACCCTCTTCTATTCAGGCCTTGGAGGAAAACATAACCCGTGTCATTCACTAGTTACCAGTCGAAATGCCCGAACGAGTCATCAAAAATTGGACTCAAATGATGGACCAACTGCAACGTAGCAACATTTGATAGACATAATCTTCAAAAAATAAATGCCAATGATAATAAACATTCTCCATTAAATTTGAATTATCTGTGTTTTTTTAATAAATATGGAACCTCGAAATGGATCACCACTTATTTGGGCACGTCTGTCTGTAAATAAACTTTAATTTGGGGACAAGACAGTTGCGACCATATATTAGTATATTTCTGTCTCCTTGGAGTTGCTAGAGAACCTTATCTAAATCTGCTCTTCTGAGGAATATCAAGATTGCAATCGGTTTTAATATTGCCAGATCCCTAAACTCAGTCGGTTGCTTGATATTTTTTTTTTTTTTTTTTATTTTCAAAATCGTTTTTATTTGGATCTAATAATAATATTGTGTGGTTTTAATTTTGCGGCTAACAATTTTGCCGATATAAAAAATTAAAGAAGAAAAGTTAAGTTGTTAATATTATTATGTTATGCTCCTTAATGTTCAAACTTACTTTATCTCTTGGTAGATGGAAAAGGTCCTATTATAGACCTTAATGAAATTAAAAATTAAAAAAGAACAACAAAGCACAGCATAGTAAAACCAAACACTTCCAAAATTGTTTCACACTTTTAAGCACTACTTCTTTATATCTGTGGTTATAAGGAATAAGTGCTTAAGTCGACTTAAGCAAAAATTTAGTTACTCGCACCTTTGAAATCTGCGTACTTCAAAGTACCCATGTGCAAATTTTCAATTATTTAGTAAAATTTTTCAGGAAGTTATAGCAAAATAACTTTCTGCTTATCTTTTTTCAATGTCGTATCGCATTTGGAAAAAATCTTAAGAAACTAGAAGCTATTTTTCGAAATCATAAAAACTTCTTGTACAACTTATTAATTGCAACGCCTGCGTACTATTGGTAGATATAAGATATTTTTTTAAATATTACGTTTGACTCCCATAGGTAAACTTTAAAGATAAGTTATTTTTTTGAAAAATTTATTTGAAAGTTTAAAATTGCTCTCCTACAAAACTTAAAAATCAGACTTAAGCACTTTTTTCTTATTGCCACAGATATTATACTACCAAGCAAACATTTTTCTTTATTTTTATTCTCTTCATACATGTTCTTTTATTTGAAAATGTTATATATCTGTCTTGCTATTATTAGCTAACCTTTGGTTAGCAATGAACAAACAATTAGATATTTTTATTTTACAAATGAATATTTTTGATTATTAACACAATAGTGTCAAAGTAACAATGTCAAAGCCGTGCCAGCTCTGTGAATTTTATATGAATTTTATTTGAATTATTTTTAAATGAATAAATTAATTTTTAGGGCTTATCGCTTTATAATTAAGTACTTAAGCCTAAATAATATATTGATTTCGCAGCCAAAGAAGCAGAATTATTAAAAACTAGCTGTACCCCGCCACTTCATCAGCGTCACTTAATATTTTGTTCGTTTTTGCAATCCACACCACAGACCCTTACGTTTTTAGTTTTTTTTTTTTTTTTTAATAAATACTTGAAGGCGTGAATACCACGTCTGTATAAAAAACCCTATAAGTTTTAGTATTTGTTGCTATAGCGGCAACAGTTATACATCTTCAGTGATATATTCAAGAGTTTACATATTACGGTTACAGAGATAAAAAGCGCTGACAGGCGGATGGACAGACGGACAGACATTGTAGCGAAAACAATAGGTTTACGTTTTTATCCTTTGGGTAAGGAACCCCAAAAATTGTATTAAAAATTAAAATAAAATAGTAACTCATTTCCTGTCTGTCTTTCTGTCTGTGTTTCCATCAAATAAAAACTACTGGATGGATTTTAACAAAATTGTGTGAGGAGGTACCTTAGCATGCTGATTCCAATATAAGATACTTTTTTCCGCAAAAATATCTCATTTCCAAAAGAAAGTAGGGAAAAAGCAGTAAAAGTACTCAATTTCCGATTTAAAAGTGGGATATAACACGGTTTCGAAACAGATGGCGCTGTTTTAAAATACATAATGACAAAATATGAATTACTTACTGCCGAATAGCCAATTGAATAAAATTTGTATTTGATTTGTATTTTTAATTTTTGGAATTACATTGTTATTAAAATACTTTAAACACCTTTGTTAGTGTTTTTAGAATTTTAAAATTTTAGCCAGGGATGGGTACCTTTATATAAAATAAATAATACGTATTTACTTTATATAAAGTCTTTAAATTTGGTGTGAATTAACTTCAAAGCAAAATCGAACAAAATATTGTCAGGACGCACACAACGTTTGTGGGCACAGCTAGTACCTAATAAAATAGAACAAAATTTACAAAATATTTCTATTTTTTTTAAGAAGTAAGTCTTATTATTTTAATAAGGAAAACCTTTTTTGATAAAAATCAAGAAGGATACTTAGGGTTTTTATTAGTTATTCTTCTTTTTTGGAGGTTTCCTGCTTGGTTAAAATTAAAATATTTACGGTATAAAAATAATAAGGAATCTCTTCGGAAAAGTCTTATTTTCTTTCTGCTGTGATACCCCTTAGCCTAAAAACAATTCATAGAGACAAATGCTGGCTCTATGTAGAGTCATGAAAGCCTTTTTACATGGATTTTTTAATTTAATATATCCCAATGATAGACTCTATGCGTTATTGACCTCCACCCAAATTTCCTCTCTGATTCTATTTGATCCAAGCCCAAAAAGTAGTTTCGGTCCGACTATGTGTGTTAGATACTCAACTTCTGGCCAGTCGTTCTATATTTTTATTAGCTTCCAACATAAATAGTCCAGGAAACAGCAGAGAGCAACGCTGTTGCTGCTGCCTAACTTATACGAAATTATTAAGCTTACGTGGAGGAAAACTCGTATGAATTAAGTGCTTCTCCTTTCCCTTGTAAATCCTGATAAATAAATTGAGCACATCTTCCAGTGGCCAGAATCCCGGCCTGAAAGATAAAGAGGGGTTTTCGAGGAGTTTTCCCATATACTCAAAGTATGTCATTCACGGTCCCACTACCCTCTAGCCAGATCATTCTTTCTGAAGTTTTCTTCAGCTCTATTTAATTATACATAACATTGGTATATTAGCAAACTTCTTAACGAAGTTGAAACTTTTACGAAACATAAGCGTAATAAATACTAACAACAATAACTCAAGCTTATAAAAAACAAGTCGACTGTTTTCGTCAATTCCTTAGAATTACAAATCTTTTAAAACATATTAAAATTTATGTCTAAGTTTACAAAATAATTAAAGGAAAACTTTAAAATAGCGAAAACTAACAACATGATGTTGCGTGAATAAACAAATGTCAAAATAATAAGTCAGTCAACAACCACAATTATAACAAAAACCACAATCAAACTAATATTCCTTCCAACTGGCGTACGAACAAACAAATTAAAATCAAATTTGTTTTAGCTGAAGTAGTCTAAGAAGCTAGTGAAAGGGTTGTTGGAATTTGAAGTATTTAATTCAAACCCTTCATATAAATATCTAGTTGCGTGTAGCGAAACTAAAAACATTTTTCGTTTTTACCTTTAACACGATTTACACATGTTGTTAGAAATTTATCGTGGCTTATAACAACAACAAGGTAAATATTGTTAAGGAATGTTGAACATTTTTATTAATCTGGTCACAAATCAGGCAACTCAAGTGGCAAAAAGGCTCTTAAAAATATAAAAAATGTTAAAATATAAACACTTTTTTAAAGCTTATCAAATAGTTTTGTTTTGTATTAAATAACATGTAGTTTTATTGTAATAATTTTCTTTAAAACAACAGCAAAAGAAAGGCAAAAGGTAAGTAGAAATTTTTTTTTAAATAAAGATGAATATCTAAAAACAATGAGTATATGAACAAAAAAACAAAGTATGAGTGCTATATGACTAAAACGAACCTTATATACCTTTTACCACATTTTTTAGATGTTATCTTACGATTTAACAAATCTAGATCTTTTTTGTCACTCTAACAGACAAAATTAGGGCGCTAAGTGCAATGACAAAACTAAATGGAATTTTTACCGAAAAATTTTGTAGAAATTTTTACGTTGTTATTAAAGTCACTGAGCTAGAAATACAAAAAGTACACCAATGCACAGTGGGGCAGAATCAAAATATTTTGGAAATAACCTAGTCATTCACTATTGGCTGGGCCGATTGATCCAAAATTTGATACGAATATAACAGAGGAAGGTCTGAACTTAAGTTTAAGTAGCGCCACTCTCCAGGGGTGGCGCTACGTGGTCTCAAAGTTGGGAACTTCGCACCTATATTCATGTCAAATTTTGGATCAATCGGCTTAGCCGTTTATGAATGACTAGGTTATTTCGAAAATATTTTGATTCTGCCCCACTGTGCAATGGAGTTCGCCCATTGATTTAAATAAATAATTCTTGTTACCCGATTTCTATATGATTTCTGTTATTAAAGACTAATATATGTAGGTGATTTAATAACACCTTAGAGTCATGCTGTCTCCAAGCCTCTGTAGGCCGTAGTGATTTAAAATTGGAGACTGTTTCGATTCCTCATCGATAAAAATTTATCTACGGTAATGACGTGGTGCTGGACAATCACAAACAAAGAACACTTACGTCTCATTTTCTTCCAGGCACAGTCTGAAAGTATCGACTTCTTCAATTTTTATCTTGGCCAGATATGCCTAAAGTTTTCATGACCTCTCACCAACGAAATAAACCAAATTAAGGTACTGCAATTACATCCGAGTTTTTTTTTCTGCCACTCCCTTCGACGTTTCAATGAAGTAGAGCAATGTCTTTGGTGCGAGTTAAATCCGCAATCCCAGACTGTTGGACATTGCACTATGGAATAATAATACTACAGAGCCTAACAAGACTATCAATTCTTAATTTTTTTGTATATTTTCATTGTGTTAGACAAAATACCAACTACGGAGGGGAAATAAATTTAAAATAAATTTAAAATTTTTTTATATGGATTTTCACATGGATTGTAAGTCTAAATTTTTCCTCTTAAATGGAAGTTATACTATCAAAATCCATATAAAAAAATTTGAGAGTTACTCATGCAATTATTCGTCTTAAATGGAAGTTGAACTATCAAACTCAAGGCACATTAATTAGGTAGCGTCACTACTGAGGGAAAATATTAAGACGAAAATTATCAATTTTTTGCATGGATTTTGACAAGAAAACTTACAATTTTTTCTCTTAATCAGAAGGTGAACTATCAAAATCCATATAAAAAGATTTAAAAATTCTCGTCTTAATATTTCTCCCTCGTAGTGAGGTTACCTGATGAATGTGCATTTATTAAACTCCATATAAAAAATTGTAAAAATATTTCCATCTTTGTAGCAGGGTTCCCACATGCTTTCCGAGTCACATCTCCAATTTTTCATCCCTGAAATGCTCCAAAAAATATTATTACTATCCCCAAAACTCCTCACTAAATATTATTTAGTTTTCATTGAAATTAACACATTAATACTTTATTTGCGGCCTAGTTAACTTCATGTTATTTTTTTATTTTAAATTATACACACCCAACACAATAACACATAACACAACTTAACAAGCAACTTTTTAACAATCTAAATATGCTGCTTAGGGTCCAAATTTCTTTCTTATGCTTTTGTTTTAATTGCTTATTATTTTTTTTTCTTCGTTTTTTTTTTTTTTTTTAATAAAGATAAACAGAACACATTAGGTGTATTATTTAATTACAAATAGTTAATAATTTTTTTTTTTTTTGGTTTTTTGCTCGTCATGCAGCTTGCAGCCCTAGAAACCTCTTCCTCCTCACACATAAGATTATTAAGACCTTAAATTATTATTACGTAAAAAACTAATCTTATTAAATATTTTTCATAAATGTTAGATGTTTCTGCTTTAAAATAAGCGAACTCAGCTATTTTTTAACCGACTTCAAAAAAGAAGGAGGTTATCAATTCGTCTGAATGTTGCTTTTTTTATGTATGTAACAGCAGAACTCAGCCATTTCTGAAACGATTTTAAAATTTTTTTCTTTATTTGAAAAGTTATGCTTTCAGGTTGGTCCCATTTTAAAAACAGTTCATTATATTAAAAATTAAAGGGTGCCCCCATACAACATACATGTTTTTTACGTGTATTAAGAACCGTAAAGGGCACCAAATTAAAATTTTAAAAAATTGCGTATCGCTATAGCTCCCAACGGCAAAAAATAATAAAAAATATAAATTTAAAATTTAAAGGGTGTCCCCATAGGTGCCGTAATTTGACCTATATATGCCTATCTTTTGAATCGTTATAAACAAAACCATGAAGATTTGACAGAATGTCGATTACTATGACCGTTATAATAAAATGTATAAATATTCATAATTTTAAATTAAAGGGTGCTCCAATAGTTCATTTAATTTGATGTATATGGCCATACTTTTGAACAGCTGTACACAGACCGCTAAAATTTACAAAGAGCCTGTATTGCTAAGTCAGCTATAACAAAAAGTATAAAATTTGAAATTGGAAATAAAAGGGTGTCCCAATAGATAATGTAATTCTGTGTATGTGGCTAAACTTTTTAACTGTTATAGAGAGACAGCTGAAATTTTCAAGGAACCTGTGTTCCAAAGTCCACTAAATTGTAAATAAAAAATTTGAATTCAGAAATTAAAGCGTGTCCCCATAAATTATGTAATTTGAACTATATGGCCCTATCGCTTGAACCGTAAAACACAAACACTTGAAAATTAGGCAAAATGTCCACTACTTTCTCTGGTATAACAACAAGTATAAATATTTGGAATTATAATGTAAAGGGTGTCACAATAGTTTACGTAATTTGATAGAAATGGCCAAACTTTTGAATCGTAATAGACAGACAGTTGAAATTTAAAAAGAATCTTTGTGACCACGTCCTTTATAACAACAGGTCTTTAATTTAAAATTGTAAATTAAAGGGTGTCCCAATATGAATGAAAATAGATTATCTTTTGAACAGTAATAGGGAGAGGCTTGACATTCACATAGTCTTTACTTCTTTTCCCTCTAATTTTGGCGCATATTTTATTTGGATTAAATCTAAATCTTACAGATTACTTCTTACATTTTTAGTTTAGAATTGGTGCCCTTCTATCTGTTTTGAAGTCGGTTTTTTTTGCAAGAATTATTTACATTTTGCTTTGGTATAAATGAAGGTGAAATAATTTATTTTATATAAATGAAGCAGCCAACCAACCAAACAAAAACAAAATACATTTTTAATTTTTTTATATGGGGTTTGATAGTTCAACTTTCATTTGAGGCGTTTAACTGTCAAAATCCATATAATGAAATTGATCATTTTCGGCTTAATATTTCCCCTCCGTAATGAGGCTATCTGATTAATACGCCTTGCTTTTACCTAATAAGTGGATTCGCCTTGGCCACTACTAATTATAAAGCAAACCAGCTACAGAGCAAACAATAAAATTAGAAGTAGTTCTACATTGAAATTAAATAATTATCTAAAAAGGCATAAATGTTGCGCCTAGAAGTATTTACAAAATTTAAGATATGGTAGACTAATATATATTCAAATGTTAGTAAACCAGTGTGACAAAATATTCCATAAGAAAGCCAGAAATTTTCAGACCCATAAAAAGTAATAGAGAATATAGTATTTATATTGTTGTAGAACGACCCTGTACAGTTGAACTAATCACTCAACTAACCAAAAAAGGTTAATCACCAGACTGAGCTCATATCAGCTCCTTAGTTCAATTCACGTTCTCAGTTCAATTCATTTTCTTAGTTTAGCTTAGCTCCTTAGTTCAATTTAGTTCAGTTGCTTATTTCAATTCAGCTCCTTAGTTCTGTTCGACGTATCAGTTCACTTCTGCTCACAGAAGCTGTATTACTGTGGCAACACCTATTGACCAAATTAACTAAAAGAGCTTAAAGACCGATCGAGTTCAGTAAAGTGATTTGAACTAAAAAGATGGTTCACCTTAATGAACTAAGAAGAACAACTCTATATTGTTGGGGTGCGAATTGCAGAACGTTGTTAAAGCAAACAAAGTATTCATCAAGTCCGTTTAAGTTTAACGATTTTTGGACTATAAAAATGTTACTTTATTTATGCCATGTTTAGCTTTTCATTTATTGCATAATAGGTTTTACCCAATTTTCAAGTTAAACTAAATTAAGCTGAAGGTGCATGGCGCTTTTTAATGCTCAAGAGTGTTGTAAAGAAGAGTTTATCGTTGGCTGACAGTGAAAAAAAGGAAAATTAAAACATAACCCAGAAGATACACGTTTTTATGTTGATTAACAACAACACTCTTTGTTTTAATAAAAACACATAAAAAAACTCTTAAGCAATATTTGCACTCAAGCAATTCTATACAAAACAGAAGTGCACAGAGCACAGAACACTGAATACTTAAAACAATAAAGCTTTTTTTGCTTCATAGTAAGAAGAATAAAAAGGTCAATTTTTATATTTGACTATTAAAACATAACAAAACATAGCAGTAAATCTAACATTCTGCAAGGTACAGGTTTATAATTATATAAAGCTAGCTGTGCCCGCCACTTCCTCAGAGTCCTTGTATTGCTTTGAAAGTAATCTACTTTAAGACTCTTAATTTATAGTATTTCATATATGGTTTATGTAATTACTTTAAATAAAGGTACCATCCCTGGGTATTACCCGCTGACAAAAATAAAGGTTGCTACCAAGTTTGTAGAACAATTGAATCGGTAAAATTGCTGTACTTTTACAATTTGTTCTCCCTCTTTCTTGGTAATGAGATATTTTTTACGGGAAAAAAAAATATTCTATATTTGAATCACGATACTTAGGTACCTTTCCATAAAATTATATTATAACTCATTTAGTAGATTTTACGTGATGCGAACACAACCAGACAGACAGGCAGAATGTCACAGTTTTATTATAGTTATGTATAGATAATATTTAACTTACATTAGTTAATATAAATTTTTTTCAAAATACATAACAACTAATTTTAATTAAATTATGTTAGAAACCAAAAACATTTTATGACCGACAAGAAGGTTTTTTACTCATATCTACCTTAGCAATATAATCAAAAACAGAAATAATTTTTGCAAAAAAACCGACTTCAAAACAGATAAAAGGGCACCAATTATAAACTAAAAATGTAAGAAATAATCTGTAAGAATTAGATTTAAACCAAATAATAGATGCGCCAAAATTAGCGGAAAAAAGTAAAGACTATGTGAATGTCAAGCATCTACCTATTACTGTTCAAAATTTAAGCTATTTTCAGCAGCATCCGTATTTTATGGGGACACCATTCAAACCTCTGTATATAACGGTTTCAAAGATAGCGTCACATAGATCAAATAACATCACCTATTCGGACACCCTTTAATTTACAGTTTTAAATTAAAGACCTGTTGTTATAGAGGACTTGGCCACACAGATTCTTTGTAAATTTTAACTATCTGTCTATAACGGTTCAAAAGTTTGGCCACATACATAGAATTACATAAACTATTGGGATACCCTTTTATTTCCAAATTCAAATTTTATACTTTTTGTTATAGCGGACTTAGCAATACAGGTTCTTTGTAAATTTCAGCGGTCTGTGTACAACTGTCCAAAAGTATGGCCATATACATCAAATTAAATGAACTATTGGAACACCCTTTAAAATTTTGAATATTTATACATTTTATTATAACGGTCAGAGTAATCGACATTCTGTCAAATTTTCAAGGTTTTGCCTATAACGGTTCAAAAGATAGGCTCAAATAGGTTAAAATAAGGCACCTATGGGGACACCCTTTAAATTTTAAATTTATTGTTTTATTAATTTCTGATGTTGACAGCTATAGCGTAACGCAATTTTTTAAAATTTTAATTTGGTGCCTTTTACGGTTCTTAATACACGTAAAAAACATGTATGTTGTATGGGGACACCCTCTAATTTTTAATATAATGAACTGATTTTAAAATGGGACCAACCTTTCAAATAAAGAAAAAAATTTTAAAGTCGGTTCAGAAATGGCTGAGTTCTGTGGTTACATACATAAAAAAAGCAACATTCAGACGAATAGATAACCTCCTTCTTTTTTGAAAGGTGAAATTTTGAAAAAAAAATCGCAGAAAATAGCACAAAAACTTGCAAGGTTCTGTTCTACAGTTTAAAAGTAGAGATCGCAAATTTTATAGTGATATATAACATTTTTAGGATAGCGATAGCCTCACTCTCAAAAACCTTTTTACTTTTTTTGACAAAAAAATTAACAAATATTTTTTTTTAATTTCGAAAGAAATTTTTTATCACAAAAATTTAAAATAAAATGTTTCTAAAAATTAATATAAGTAGCTGATAATATAGCATTTCATAGAAAAAAATCAATACAGAATCTTTATTCGTTTAGCCACAAAAATATATTGCAAACCTCTCAATAAATACGAATGCGATCTACTCAACTTTTCAGATTTTAACAGTGTCCCAAAACCACAAATCTCAAGCAAAGGCCTTGAAAATTCACTATACAATGCAGGGCTGCGTACTTAAATTCTTACATTTCCCTAATTAATTTTTGGCTTAATGTCTGGCATTTGATTAGCAAAATACCCATCTGTGCTTGTGGGCGTTCTGATTTTGCTCGATTTTGCTTTGGAAGTATTCCACACCATTTGTAAGAATCTTACTTTTATAGTGATTCAGTTATAAGCTCTGTGGCAGGTGTTTAAAATATTTTATTAACAATGTAATTCCACAAATTAAAAATACAAACCAAATTCAAATTTTATTTAATTGGTGCCATCTTTTAAGCATAAAATATCCCATTTTCAAAAAAAAAAAAAAAAAAAATATCTCATTTTCAAAAATAAAAGGTGTTTAAAATATTCCAGTTTTAAAACGAAAATTTCAGTACCTTTAAATCTGAAATTGCGTACTTGCACTCCTTTTTCTGCACTTTCTCTTGGAAATAACATATTTTTGGGGGAAAAAGTATCCTGTATTGGAATCAGGATGCTTAGGTAACTCCTCACAAAATTTTGTTAAAATCGATGCAGTAGTTTTTACGTGATGCGAAGGCAAAAAAAGCAGACAGTCAGACAGAGGGAAACGAGTTACTATTTTATTTTATGTATAGATACGCATACAGAGAAGCAAAAAAGTTTCTTAGCGATGCGGCGAGCTTTACAAATAGCCGACGAAAAATACGTAATCACTAAATTGTGTTAACAATTTTTAGTTATAATCAAATACGCATTAAGAGATATAAAATTCTACTCTGTAAATATGTATTTATATACCCGTATTACAAATCATAATTTGTATTAATATGAGTAAAATTAGTCGATTACCCTAAGAAATTGATTACGCAAATATTTGAAATATCTTACGTTAAATGTTTTCTATTTCTTTTAAAGTTTATTTATTCTTTATAACGCTTGAGTGGAAAAGTATTTTGAGAGGTTATGGTTCACATCATTGTTGTAAACAAAATTTGTTTTTCATTAAAATTAATAAATTAGTTACTTAAACGTATGAGTGTCCTTGACAGCAACTAAATCATTATTAATCATACGTTAATAATAGTCATTAATTAATGTTCAGAATTATTTTGCCTTATTTATAAAAATTCACAATGTTTGTTAGGTAGAGAGAGGTTACTTAAATAAAATGCTTAACCCTCATACGTTCCTAAAAATATGTTACAGTAGAGTCCCTCGGGTGAAAAATCACCCCTGTGTAATATTTACTGATTTTGTAATGAAAATATTTGTTTTTTCATTTAATTCAACTTTTTTTATTGACATATGTATGTTTTTAATTTTCAGTCTTCAATAAAATAATAAACCCGAACTCAGTTTTTTTTACCATTTGATGACGTAGAAGGCTCATCGCTAGTTAGACGTATGATGTTCACCAACGTTATTGCAGAATCTTACCTTGGTAAATGAGGATGCCGGACGAATTACCGCTTTGACTAATTCCATTCCTATTTCATGAAGAAACAATCTCATTTTGTATAGTTTTCCTTTATTCCAATCGTTGTTTATTTCTTGCCACAAAACGTACGCATTTACTGCTGATATGTCAATCATATTGCAAAACAATGCTTGGGCCCATCGATTAGGTTTTCTTTTCACCGTATAAGTACCCACTAGCTGATCTAAGGTGTCTACCCCGGTTTTATTATAAAATGATATAATCTCGGGTAGCTTATTTCCTTCATTCAATAAAGATTTGTCATGATGAAGAGTACTAAGAGTACTTTTTTGGAACGTATTGCAGCAGTAACATCTTGTCGTTGAAAAAGAACATGCTAGACAAAACTGCACGCTTACGAAGTTCTTGTTTAGTTGATTGCGGCAAAAACATTTTATTGGACCGTACTGTGCCTACAATAGTGTTTTTTTCTTTTTAGCAACTCAAGTGCAAGATCATGAAGTAGAAAAATTATCACACGTTATATTTCGCCCTTTTAGATCTCTGATTAGGTCTAGAACCACTCTTTGACCTTGATTTTTTTCGGGTGCTGCATCAGGAGCTGACTTCCAGCGTATATTTGCAAATTCCATGCAAAATTTGTAACTCTGTCACACAGAACCCACAGTTTTATGCCATATTTTGCGGGTTTCGACGACATTAAGCAGTATAATTTAACATCTGCCTCGGAATCCCAATAGTTGCGCATCAACTGTAACGTTTTCATGTGGGATATAAATACGTTGTTGGTTATCCACCCATTTATCCCATAGCTCTCTGATTGGAGATAAATTATCACGAGCTCTGCGCTTACTTTTGCTGTTCTTATCATCAAATCGAATAACTCGACACAGTTTTTTGAATTTTTTCAATGACATCGTTGATCGGAATTAAGATCTTCCTGTTTCTTCACTCCACAAGCTTTCTAGTGACACACCATGTAATTAATACACGCCAGCCAATACAAGTAGGCCAAAATACGATTGTAATGAGACATCATCGGTATCTTGCCAACCATTTCCATAAACGCCAAGCCCCTCCACATTTGTATACTTTATGATAATTTTTCGTAAATTTTCTGGAAAACGTATCAAAAATGCGTCTTTTATACTGCAATGCGACTTGAAGCATAATAAGTTATTCCAACTCGATCACGGATAACATTTTCTGCACATGCTCGTCTAACAGATCTTGACAACTCAGTAAACCAAGTAATTTCTTTATCTTTAGATAAAATGCTTGTTTGAGTGCGTACATCTATATAGTTTTTAAAAAATAAAATTGCCACAGCCTGTACATGTTTTCAAATTATTTTTTTTTTAAACGGGGAAAAACGTAGCTTTACATTAAGTAAAACATGTAGTTGGACTGAGCTGCCAAAAATATTTAATTTCTGTCCTAAAGGTTACCATTATAAAATAATTTCTACACAATTTTCTTAATGGGTGAAATTTCACCCGAGGGACTTTAATGTAATTTTTCAAATACTTTTATTTATTATGTAGAGAAAATTTTTGGTTTTTTTAATGCAAAATAATAATTTAGAAAATTAGAAAAAGTTTCATTTGTATTAAATAAAATTTGTAAAATTTTTCTTTTAAATTGAAAATGGGTGAAATTTCACCCGAAGACCGTATGAGGGTTAAAACTAAAAACATCTTAAAGAATTTTCCTAATAAAGTATGTAAGTTTGAACAAAAAAAAAATATTTTTTTTCGCAATTTTTATTTATTGTATCTTCAATATAATTGAACTATCAATAATTACTCATATCGAAAGTCTAAAAAAAATATATATGCTTCTTTAGTCCAACCAGTGCTGGACAAAGAAAAAAAATGCATGTTTCACGGTTACTCTAATTTTCGGGTTATCCCTTTGATGTACGGAAAAAAATATTTAATTAATAATTCACTTTCCTTAATGGAAGATTCACAGATACGAAAAAATTAGTGAAAAAACATGGTACACAATTAAACCGCATTAAAAATAAGAAAAAATATTTTGTCTATGACTGGATGCACATTAACAGTTAACAAGCATATTTAATTTTTTATGATTATTTAGTTGAAATACATTGAAGATACAATAAATGAGAAAATGAAAAAAAACATTTAAACCAACATTCAAATGTAAGTAATTCTTTCAAGTATAAGCCATTTTTTATCATTAAAATATATTTTCGAAAGACTTAACAAATCTTAATAATAGATTGTATTTTTTTTTAAATTAATGTTAGTGCCATTAAGCGATAAAACTTATATAATAATTTTTGCAAAAAAAAACCGACTTCAAACAGATAGAAGGGCACCAATTATAAACTAAAAATATAAGAAGTAATCTGTAAGAATTAGATTTAAACCAAATAATAGATCCGCCAAAATTAGCGGAAAAAAGTAAAGACTATGTGAATGTCAAGCATCTACCTATTACTGTTCAAAATTTAAGCTATTTTCACCAGCATCCGTCTTTTATGGGGACACGATTCAAGCCTTTGTCTATAACGGTTTCGATGATAGGGTAACATAGATCAAATAACATCACCTATTCGGACACCCTTTAATTTACAGTTTTAAATTAAAGACCTGTTGTTATAGAGGACTTGGCCACACAGATTCTTTGTAAATTTCAACTATCTGTCTATAACGGTTAAAAAGTTTAACCATATGTATCAAATTACATGAACTATTGGGACACCCTTTACAATATAATTCAAAATATTTATACTTGATATCATACCAGAGAAAGTAGTGGACATTCTGCCTAATTTTCAAGTATTTGTGTTTAACGGTTCAGGAGATAGGGCCATACTGATCAAATTACATAATTTATAGGGACACCCTTTAGTTTCTAAATTCAAATTGTATACTTGTTATAGTGGACTTTGCAATACAGGTTCCTTGTAAATTTCAGCTGTCTGTCTATAACATTTCAAAAGTTTGGCCACATACATAGAATAACATTAACTCTTGGGACACCCTTTTATTTCCAAATTCAAATTTTATACTTTTTATTATAGCGGACTTAGCAATACAGGTTCTTTGTGAATTTCAGCGGTCTGTGTACAACAGTTCAAAAGTATGGCCATATACATTAAATTAAATGAACTATTGGAGCACCCTTTAAAATTTTGAATATTTATACATTTTATTATAACGGTCATAGCAATCGACATTCTGTCAAATTTTCAAGGTTTTGCCTATAACGGTTCAAAAGATAGGCTCAAATAGGTCAAATTACGTCACCTATGGGACACCCTTTAAATTTTAAATTTATTTTTTTTATTAATTTCTGCTATTGGGAGCTATAGCGACACGCAATTTTTTTAAATTTTAAAATGGTGCCCTTTACGGTTCTTAATACACGTAAAAAACATGTATGTTGTATGGGGACACCCTTTAATTTTTAATATAATGAACTGTTTTTAAAGTGGGACCAACCTGAAGGCATAGCCTTTCAAATAGAGGAAAAAATTTTAAAATCGGTTCATAAATGGCTGAGTTCTGCGGTTACATACATAAAAAAAGCAACATTCAGACGAATAGATAACCTCCTTCTTTTTTGAAGTCGGTTAAAAATAAACACAAATTGCACTTATTGAAATAGAATTATTTATAAAAAATTAATATTAAGTAAATATTTAACAAGTAAGAGTGATATATTCGGCAGTGTCGAATCTTCTATACCATTCACCACTGTGATTTTATTTATACAGACATGTGCTGCATTATCCATAGTGTTGACTCTTTTCATAAATTCAAATGAGCCGCATAAGAGAAAACTCATTATTCATGCTTTAAAGTCAGCTACTTAAAGTAGTTTTACATGACGTGTGTTTGTCATATGACTTAGCAGTTTAATAACCCTTTTGTAATTTCATGTGTTTGAGAAAATATGCATTTTACATACGGTTTATAATTTTTGCTTTTAAAAGTACATGTGTAATTACATCTGACATAACCTATAATATATAATTGTTCCGCCACACAGTTTTGTATTGCCAACCACAGCTGATGCAAAGATGCAAACGTAGTGCTTTTGCCACGCTTTTTGTGCTTTTGGTGCCACAAAAACCTAAAATATCAAGTGTGCATTACAGGATGTCAGATGCTTTGTCACATTTTTCATTTAGAACGTGTTCTATTCTAAATGAAAAATGTCATATGTATTGTACACATGGAAAATACACATGCTGTGTTTGAAAGGGTTCACACGACGTGTTTAGAATTTACACATGGAAAAGTGACAAGTCATATAACAAATACACGTCGTGTAAAACCATTTTTAATGATATTGAAGACGACAGCTACAACGCAAACTCTGACATTGTTGTAGAAATACCTATTTTGCTTTGATAAAATTAAATAACTTTTTCAAAAAATAATAAATATTTTCTCCAAAACTTTTTCTTTGTATATGAATTTGTAATTTATAATTTTGTGACATTTTCTTTTGTTGAATAAAATAAAATTGTCGCATACAGCCACAATGGTGGTCGTGTAACCATGTAGCTTTGCTGTTTTAAAATAATCGTTTACCTATAAACGTGTGTATTTCATTTTTGGCAGGATGTAGTCGGTATCCTGATGTTGTCTTCTGTGTTTAATGCATCTAGGTTTTAAAACAGAGATCTCATCTATTTAAGAATCAAATGCATTTAAAGAAATATTTTATTCTATATATATACACAAATATATTCTTAATATTAAAAATATCGAAAATTTTTTTTTTAAATTTTTGTAAAATTTTATTCGAAAATATTTTGGAAAATTTTTAAAAAAAATATATCGGTAAAAATTACTTTTGTTAAATTTTTTTAAAAACATTTAAAAATTCTTTTTTAATTTTATTTTCAAAAATTGAATTTTTTTTAATTTTAATGATTTTTTTTAATTTATGACCTGTCTGCAATCTATATGTAGTTAGAAATGTCAGACTAAAGAAAACAAATTCTTTAAACAAAATTTCCTCATATTGACTGCTCCTAGTTACCAGTGGGCACCCTTTAGGGCTATTAGCTACCCCTATATGTATAACTTACTATAAAGGCCTTTAATACTTGATAATAATAAACAGAACAGTGAAAAATTGGGAAAAAATACGAATCTCGTAACGACAAAAATTTATTTTGGACGGTTCTCACCACAAATATTGTTAAGCTATGCGACATCCTCGACTAACGTGCTATAGGCCAACCCACGGCAGAAGAAATCTTATGGTATGGGCTTAATTTGAAGCACGAGAAAAGTCCCATACTTAAATTAATATATACGCAAAATTGTTAAGATCAAGATTAACGTCAGCATCTCACCACCTGGTGAGTTTTTAATGTATTGAGCAGCACCCCCATGGCGTCATATATGCCGCACACTACATAACACAAGCGAAATTAAGCTACAATAGTACCACCTTTAAATTCCATTGTCCAATCATCGCACAACATCGTGCACAATAAGTACGCTATGAGTAGCAATTTATAGAACATAGTAGCCTGGACACATGTTCTAATCTCTTGTTTAGGGGTTGGAGACCATCCAACTCCTTCTTTTGAAAGTGCAACAGCACACTTGATCAACCATGCAGCAATTGTATGTCTTGATCCAAACCACAGCCACCACGTAATCCGCCGAAAGGGGACCTCACCAACAACCGGCCACAGAGAGGAGAGGCTTAGTTCTCGCAATATAGTAGCACTGGAAATTCTCTGAAGGATTCTACAATAAGCCAAGGCGCAGGATACGATTTTTAAAAAACTAAAATAAAATATGAGAGGAATTGAATAAAATTGACATGGCACTTTGAAAAACTTAGCAGGTTCAATGTCACTCCGACTAAAATAAGTCAATATACACGAGAGCAATAACATAGATATCACTTGTTTAACAATAAAAATTAATAAAAAGATTTTTCCAGATATAATTATTTTCTAAATTATACATGCTTTTTTTATTAAAAAAACTATATTAAATATCTTTTTTCAATATTCCTAAGGATCTCTTAAATACTCTTTAAAAAATTTAATAGTTCAACTCGCAAGTCGTCGAATTCTACGATAGTTTTAAAAATATTGTTAGTTTTTACTTCGCAAACCCTTACTGCAATACTTACAACATAAACATCATCAACATCACACTGCATCATTGCAAATTGATTCTTTACGCTGTTTTTCTAAATATAAAATTTTATATTGAAAAGAAATTTGTTTATCAAATATCAAAATAGGTATAGCACAATCCGATAGAGTTTAAAAAACTATAATGGAACGTATATTTATTTTTTCGCTAAGGTCCAAAAAGTTCACACACCAACCGCGATGAAGTTTGGAGAATTTTTAATTCTCTTTTTGGTTATTAGTTACGAAACTCCTCAACGTATATCAAAAGCTAAAAGCTTCTCATCTTTTGTTCTTTGCTTTGACGAAGACTTACTGATTGTGACAACGCTCTTAAGAAAATCTGTATTTCAACTAACTTGTCCATTGAAAAAGACAACAATAACGTATGACGAATTCAATGTGAGCTGGCCTTTATAAAAGTTTCAATATTAAAGTTATAAAAATTTTCTTTTTATTTTTACTATTTATTTTTACTTCTTTTCTTTTTAATAATATAATTTGTTTTTCGAAACTTCAAAAAGAAAATGAATATAAGGTGTTCCAGGCGCGTATTAAAGTTTTTGCTATATATATATATATATATATATATATATATATACATCAAGTCGAGAATATGATGTCATGTAAATGCCCGCCGCCACAGTTGATTGTCATTTGAGCCCTTTTTATGGCATTTTCCATCACTTTGGCTAAAACTTCCGGCGATAGGTCCTCACATTCTTGACGGATATTGTCTTCAAGAGCTGCAAGAGTCTGAGGCTTGTTGACAAAACCCGCGACTTCAAAAAGCCCCACAAAAAGAAGTCTGCAGCGGTAAAATTAGGCGATCTTGCTGGCCAGTGCAAATCGCCAAAACGGGAGATTACGCGCACGGGAAATGCATCTTTCAGCATATCGGTTGTGGCACGTGCAGTGTGTGCCGTTGCACCGTTCTGTTGGAACCACATGTTTTCCAATCCCAATTCATCAAGTTGCGGCAAAAATAACTCGTTAATCATTTCTCTGTAGCGCTCACCATTCACAGTAACCGTTTGGCCCGCGACGTCTTCGAAGAAAAAAGGTTCGATGACTCCTCCAGCGAAAACAGCACACCATACAGTGACTTTGAGCGGGTGTTATGTTCCAGTCTCTTTGAGGCGAGCGGCTAAACGTCGCAGTGTTTCTAGGAGTTGGACGGCTAGGAAATCTGCGACGAAATTCACGTTGTGCCAAAGTCACCGACCGATTATTGGTCAAATAAATAGTCACCAATATTCCGCGTTCTGGAGCAGTGTAGCGTAACATTGTTTATTAACGTGTATTTCGCAAGTGTTTACTATACAAATGTCAAAACAGAATTGACAATTTAAAATCTCATCCGTTTTTTTTCTACGTTCCTTATCTAGATAAGTGTGATTAAATAAATATATTTCATTGTCTAAGTCTCTTGTATCTATTTTGTGGATAACAATATGATTTAAAGAAAATCTATATTTCTAACAAATCCTTATATGACAAAACGTACTTCATAAAAAAGAGAAATACATATGGATGGCTTAATATAGAAAAGGCGTATCTCGGTTTTTATTTAATTTTCAGGAGAAGGAAATTTTCACAGAAGATGTATGGCCGCTATAGCAAAAAATACTAAAACTTATAGGGTGTTCCTAAAGTGACGTGTCATTTTCGTTTATGTCTTTATTTCTTGAGCTGTAGGAGGCAACCACATACAATTTGCAGACAGTGATTAAAACTATGTTCGCTTTTTAAGAAAGTCTACAAAATTAAACCTAAAATCTAAAGGGTGTTCCGATAGTGACATGATTTGCATGTATATGGCCTAAGGTTTGAACGATAATAGGTAGACCGTTGAAGTTTTCACAGGAGGTGTATTATTATGGCCACTATAACAAATAGTGAAAAATACAGGGTGTGGCGACTGTGACGTGATTTACATGAATATGGCCTAATGTTTTAACCATAATAGATAGACTCTTGAAATTTTCACAAATGGTGTATTCCTATGATAACTATTAAAAACAATAACGTGATTTGCATTTATGACGCCTTATTTTTTGAGCCGTAACAGTTAGACTGTTCCAATTTGGGCAGAAGATGTGTTGCAACTATAAAAAGAAATACAAGGAAACGATTTCCCGCGCTTTAAGTCTAATCGAGAAAAGAGCAAAATTTTGATAGTTACATTAATATCTTACCTTATAGCACCAAAAATCAAGTTTTTAAGCTGGTATCCTCGTAAGTATCTCAACGATAAAACGAGCCACTGAAAGCTGAAAATCCCTGAAAACAAAAAAATAGCCGTTGAATAATAAACACAAAAAATCAATTAAAATTTATTATAGAGCATATCTTCTCTCTCTCTCTCTATCTGTCACTTCAATGAGACATTCAGAGGAGTGATTTGCATCCTGTGATTTTTATTGACGAAAAGAATTTTAATTTGGATTTTGGGAACAGCCGGTTGCTGGAATTATTATTTAATAAATCGCTATCACAACAGAGAGCGTGGACTTATGGTGTAGGTAATGCAACAGAGTTAGTGAGGTCATGCAATATAGGACATACAAAGATTCTGCACCATGTTGGTCTTAACAGACCGCTTTCCCTAGGCTAATGGCCGGCATGCTCACTAGGCTTGATTTCAGCAGGATACCCTTAGTAGTATTTCCGAAAAGAAGGATTTGTTGGAATCTGGTAAATTTTTCGAAGCTTTTGCAGAGTTTACGTATGGATCAAAGATAATGTTGGCACCAATGCTGAAACTCACATTCTATGAATTAGTTTACGCACGTCGTACAGGCTACCAGATGAATGTAGTGTGTTCCGGGCAGAGTTGCTGGCGGTTCTGAAGGGCGCCTGATTGATGTCTGGTCTCGTGTTAGAAGAGAACGAAGTTAATCTGTATGTCGTAAGCCAAGCGAAGCTTAAAGCCTTCAAAGGACACAGCTTCAAATCAAGGCTGGTAGGCGAGTGCAAGAAGGCTATTGAAGTGCTGATGGACAAGTCTAGGGTTAGAATGTTTTGGGTACCGTCTCATTGCAATGTTTAGGTCAGCTAAATTGCTGACGAAAGGGAAAAATTAAGCTCGGAGGAAAATAACTTAGAATAGAATCGGTGAAGTTACCGATTTTAGTCACTACTATAGGCTCCTTAGAAGAGGTGTTGGAAATTGTAGAGCACATTTTGTGTCACTTCCCGGTATCACAAGGCCGCAGACTTAGAGAGCTACGTGAAAGATTTTTCGATGGGCTAGATGACATCGCTCGGTGCAAACTCAAAGTTGGTTGTCGTCATCGGCTTCATCAAAGAAATTCGGTGGATGAGTGATAGGCAGCATGTTGCATATAGGCCTCTCGTTTCTTTTTGGTTAGTTTTGATTAGCTGAATAGACTCTCCGGTTCTCCCATTCGATGAGCCAATTTTTTTTTTTTTTTGTTTTGTGGCATAATCCTTTTTATCCCAATCTAATCTGTGGTCTAGGTATTAGTGTACAATTTAGAAGGTAAAAGTAAAAATTACTGAAAAAACTTACATGACTCTGTTTCAATCAACTTTTCCTAAACTAAATTATATTTACAGACCAATTTTGTGGTTTCTGCAACAGATAATACTCCTATAAATAATAACAGAGTTGTGAAAGAATTTCTTGCAAATTGCAACTCTTTCGTTGATTTATCAATTTCAACATAAACAGGCAAAATTTTACATTAAAAACAAGTTACGCCTTTTTCATATTAACCCATCGAAGTTATAAACTGAAATAAAAATTGATAGGAAAAACACACAAGAAAACTAAAGAAAATGTCTGGTGCATTAAGTGATTTTACACAGTGTCAAGTGCCGGAAGAGCTGTAAGTAATACAAAAATATACATAGTTGAATGTTGCTAGCCAACCACCACTATCTTAAAAACAAAAGTAAGAAGTCTATCCTCTTCTTCAAAAGCATGTTTCTTCATACATGTATGAAATATAGACTAGATGTTATTGAAAGAAACACTTAAGCATGTGCTAAATTTCTATTAGAAACATGTTGTTATCTTTTCGATTTTTTTTTTTTCTAATATATATTTTAAAAGAATATTTGAAAAATTAAGTTAAATAAAGTAAAACCAGGACATTTGGTGCTGCTGTCCAACGAAGAATATTAAAGAAAATAAAGTTATAAAACAGCAGTGGCGTATGAACCAGCAGCAGAATCATCAGCAACAATAACGACATTTACAAGACATCTACATCACCATCAGCATCAGCATCATCATCATTATCGTCATGATATGCAGCAGATTTAAAGACTAAAGTGTTGCAAGCAAAATAACACATGTGCTGCATAAAAGTTAGGATAAACAATAAAAGTACTCATACACAGATTATGACAGAAAAGAAAGTTTCTAACAAGTCGGAATAAAATTTCAATTTCCTTATATGAGCACAAGTAAGAAGACCGGCAGTGTTGTTAAAAAATATATGCGAATGTTGCTGTAATATTGTCAACTTTATCTAATGAAATAAAAGAAAGGAAGAAAAATTATGAAAATTCAATTTTCATTTTGTTTGTTCTTCTTTATAGAAATTTTTATATTATATATAATATTAAAATTATAACTTGAGTTTATGTGTTTGTGTAAAAAAGGAAAATTATAACTTTTAACACTTACAAAAATGTAATTGAAAGTTTGAGAAAATATGGTATAGTTTACTTAGGATATTGTTAGATAAACACATACATACATAAGTACATATATAAATATATAATAAAGGCTTTGTGTAAAGACAACTAAAAATTAGGCCAACCATAAACATGTAGTGGTAAGAGACCTGTGATAGAAAACAAAAGAAGTATTATATACAAACATGTAAGGAAATATACTTTTGTCTTACAGTATGATATCTACAAAAATAAAAAATTTGTAACTTAAATTGGGTTAGAATATAAAGTGGCAGCAAACATCTCACAATTATATAGATTTATATAAATACATATGTTAGCTGTGCCCCACACGTTGTATGCATCCTAAGAATACTTTGTTGGATTTCGCTTTGAAGGTAATCCACTCCAAATTTTAAGCCTCTTACGTATTTACTTTATACAAAGGTACCCATCCCTAGATAAAATTCTAAATTTTATATCAAATTCTAAAATTCTAAAAATTATTGTTGAGCTCTGTAAAAGGTGTTTAAAATACAATATTCATATTTTGTTTGTTGATCGTTTAAAAAACCAGTTTACTCCAATTGTCTCGACTGATATAGCTGAGTTGGCACTTATCGATGCTAGTCAGGCAGTTACCCTGAGGTTTGAGCTTCGAGATATTGAAAAGGCAATAATTGATTTAAAGTCCAAGAAAGCTCCAGTAACAAGATGTTATATGAATTACCCCGTATAGCCCAAAAAATTATTATTTTTGTTTTTAATGCCATTTTACGTCTTGAGTATTTTCTTCAAGAGTGGAAGATTTCTTTGATTACTATGATACCTAAGCCTGGAAAAGATTACACCAAGGTTGAATCATACATAAACCTTTTATCAAACGTATCAAAGCTGTTTGAGAGAATATTAATAATTAAGTTTAACTCAATTTTGAGCGCGAAAGGATGTATTCCGTACCATCAATTTGGCAACATAGTACCATCCAACAAACACACAGATTAGTAAATGTAATTAAAAAGACCTTTGAAGAAAAAAGAAAATACTTTTCTGCACTTTTTATCGACGTTTCTCAACCATTCGACAAGGTGTGGTGAAGGCCTTATATACAAGTTAAAGCTAAACTTGCCCAAAAACTTTTATAAGCTCATAAAAAATTATTTAACTAATCGAAAGTTCATACTAAAAGAA